>PVLD010002955.1:0-153041 GCA_004027595.1 Dinomys branickii
CTAGGCCTGGCCATAGTTATTTACCTTGCACCATGTGACCAGGTCAGGCTCTGGCCATAATGATATATATACTTTAACAATTCAGGCAAGGAGAAGAATTCCAGGACAAAGTCAGAACTGCAAAGTTAACCCTTTACAACTCCTCCAGGATGTTTCTCAAGACACATTTTGAGGCTTGTCTATCTTAAAATGTTGTGCTAAAAGTCACCGCCCATTACCGATGTAAGAGTCTGAGCTTATATATCATAGGGAGAATTCTATGATTGATCAGGTAACGAACAGTGCTCCAGATGTAAATATAATTGAGAAGTAGTCTAATTTTAGGTTTAAGTTAGTAAAGATAGTTGGAATTATTATTTAGTTTCAATTGGTTACTAGGCTTTCTTGGTTGTGTTGTAGTATTATAAGGGTTGGTGCGAGCCTAATGAAGAATGAGGTGGAGATGATTAGTTTGATGTAGTCTGGGTAAGGTAATTTTTTGTGGAGATTTGTTGTAGGGGTGAAGATAGGTAGTATTAGGATGGTTAAGGTGAGAATAAATAATGATGAATATAGGTTTATTACTTTTATTTGGAGTTGCACCAATTTTTGGTTCCTAAGACCAATGGAATACTTCTATCCTATAAAAGTCAAGAAAGCCATAGTTGTAAATTATGGATTTCAGAATTAGCAGTTCTGAGATTCTTGCTTGAAGGGTAAGTAAGAGGATTTCATCTTCTATTTTTAGATTCACAATCTAATGTTTTCTTTAAACTATAATTACAATATAGGTTACCTAGAATTATTTTGGGGTTTAGGATTAGTAAGAGTAAGGGAATTATATGGAGGGCTATAGGGGAGTTTTCTTGGGTGAATGTTGGTGGGATGTTACTAATGTGGTATGGTAGCTTTTCTCGTGTTGAGATCGATATAAATAAGGTGTATAGTGCTGTAATTAGTATATTTAGTCCAGTAAGGATAATTGTTGGGTCTGATCAAGAAAAAGTTGATAAGATAATAAATAATTCTCCAATAAGACGGATGGTAGGGGTAGAGCTAAGTCTGTGAGCCTTGATAGGATTCACCATATAGATATTAGGGGTAGTACTATTTGTAGGCCTCAAGCTAGTAGTATAGTTCGACTGTGGATTCGTTTGTAGTTTGAGTTTGCTAGGCAAAATAGTAATGATGATGTAAGTCCGTGGGCAATTATTGGGGCAGTTGCTCCTATAAAGCTTCGTGGTGTTTGGATGAGGATTGCTACAATTACCAAGGCTATCTGGCTGACAGAAGAGTATGCGATTAAGGATTTTAGGTCTGTTTGGCGTAGGCAGATGGAACTGGTTATTACTATTCCTTATAAATGGTAAGATGATAAATAGAAATGCTATATAATTTGTTAATGGTTCTAGGAGTTGTGATATTCGTACTATTCTGTAAGCACCTAGTTTTAGGAGGGTGGCTGCTAGTACTATAGATCCTGCCTGCAATGGGGGCTTCTACACGTGCTTTGGGTAATCGTAGGTGGAGGCCGTATAAAGGTAGTTTAATTATAAAAGCTATGGTACATGCTATTCATATTAGGTTGTTTGATCAGGTAGGGTCCAGTGCTTGTTTAGAAATAGAAGGGGAATAGAGGAAAGTTTAGAAATCCTAGTAAGTTTTGTAAGTAAATTAGAGCAAATAGAAGGGGAAGGGAGGCAATTAGTGTATAAAATAGGAAGTAGAGGCCTGCTTTTATTCGTTCTGTTTGGTTTCCTCATTGGGTAATAATAATTAGTGTTGGGATTAGAGTTGCTTCGAATAAAACATAAAATATTATTTCCGTGGCAGAGAATGTTATAATTAGAAAAATTTGAAATAAAATGAGTAACGAAATATATATATATTTTCGGTTTTCTGTTTACTTAGGTGATGTTGGCTAGCAATGATTACTAAAGGTAGGAGTAAGGTTGATAGGATGAGTAAAGGGGAAGTTGAGGAATCAGAGGAGAATTTGAGTGAGTAATTTTGTCCTGTGGTATCAATTTTATTTATGTAGGGCAGGCTGATTAGGGCAATTATTAGACTATAGGTTGTTGAATTGATTCATAATATAGAGCTTTTGGATAACCAGACTGTAGGAATTAGTATGATTGTTGGAATGATAATTTTTAACATTGTAGCAGGTTTAGGTTTTCTACGTAGTCTAATCCATATGTGTTTGAAACTATTATTAGTAATGCTAGACAGATGGTGGCTTCGCAAGTGGCAAATACTAGTAGAATTATGGGTATAGGGAAGAAGGATGTGTAGTTTAAGTTTAGTGTAATTGCTGAGCTTAAGATAAATAGGGATAATATCATCCCTTCTAGGCATAAGAGGGATGATATAATGTGCGATCGGTAAATTATTGCACCTAAGAAAGAGATTATAAAGGCAGTAATTAGGCTTATGCTGGTTAGAGACATTTTGGTAATTATGAAATAAACATAATTTAACGAGTCAAAATCATTTGTTTTTATTTAAACTAATTACCATAATCATCTCATTCTAGGCCTTTCTGTAGTCATTCCTAGGTTAGGCCTAATGCTAAGACTAGGATTAGTACTAAGGAGATAAGGGCTGTTGATTTAAGATCTATTACTTGGGAGACTCACGGGAATGGAAGGAGGAGTGCAATTTCCAGGCTGAATAAGAGGAATGTGATAGCGATTAAGAAAAACTTTATAGAGAAAGGTAGTCGTGCAGATTCCATAGGATCAAATCCACATTCATAAGGGCTAGCTTTTTCTGTGTAAGCGTTGATTTGAGGGAGTCAGACTGCAATGGTGATTAGTGTAATAGTAGGTAGTTAATTGATAATGAAATGAAAATATTAATTACTTTCTTCTGATGAGTATTCAGAATTTACTGATTGGAAGTCAGTTGTATTGATTATACTAAGAAAGTATGAACTTCTTCAGTAAATAGAGATGTAGAGGAATAATCACACTACATCAACGAAGTACCAATATCAGGCTGCGGCTTCAAAGCCAAAATGGTGTTTTGATGTGAAGTGATAATTAAGTTGTCAGAGACGTCACACTGTAAGGAATGTAGTTCCAATAATTACATGGAGCCCGTGAAAGCCTGTAGCTACAAAGTAGAGCCATATACTCCGTCAGAAATGGAGAATGAAGTTTCAAAATATTGGTTTATTGGTTTATTGAAAGGAACAGTTAATGCTTAAATCTATTTTTTTACCAATTTTGCATGCTTAGATCTGGTAATCTGAACAACTAATTTGAAGACAACAATATGGAATATAACAACCATTGTTGAATTCCTACCATCTTGATTAGTGAAACTGTATTGTTTCTAATTTTTTATTATCTTTTATTCTTCTTAATTGTTTGATCCACCTTGCATTCTTACATCTGGTAATCTGAGCAACTTCGTTGAAGCTAACAATATGTACTGTAACAACCATTGTTTCCTATCATTTTGTTTTGAAATTCTGTATCACTTTTATTGGTTTTTGTGTTTTGTTTTTATCTTTGTTATTTTGCTTTCTTTTCTCTTTAAAAAAAAGTTAAAAAGTTAAAAAAATATATATTATTTAATCTTAAATTTGGGTTCATACTTATACAAATATAATTTAAAAATTTTCAAACGTGATAATTTATATAACATCTTTACTGAATAGTCAAATATTTTAATATTCACTATTTCTCAATTATGCAATTTTTAGTATTAATTAGCTTTTAAAATTCTTTATACTGCATTTGCTAACTTAGAAGCAACATTAAATTTTTCTTTAGGATAATGTTTCACATGTTTTGGGTCCCATTGATCTTATCTGTCTTGTAACCATAGGTCATCATTATTCTCTTCTAATAATAACAGTAAAACATTTGCATCTAAACTTTATTTTCATTTTCATTGAAATTTATGGAGTATGCTTTGATATTCTCATTCATGTATACAGTGTCTAATGTTTGAATATGAGAAACTAGCATAATCCTTTCTTCAATCTTTTTTCATTTCCCTGTGATGACAGTATTCAAACTCTTCCAGCTATTTGGAAAGATTCTGTATACTTCAGATAAATTTTTCTGATAGGGACAAACATACCTAAGATGAAGAACTTAAGCAAAGGGAAACATTTATTTTGGCTGGCAGTTTCAGAGGTTTCAGTCGCTGTCAGTGATCCCCAGTACTATTTGGCCTGTGCAAGGCAGAGCACAATGGTGAGGATCCTATGGTGGGGCAACTTTGCTCCTCTGATGGCAGCCAAGATGCCAAGGCAGAGTGCAGTGGATGGGCACTAATATTCTCCTCAAGGCCTGCCATGGCAACTTCATTTCCTTGGAGAATGCTCACCTCCTAAAGGTTCCCTCACCTTCCACGGGCACCTTCAACAGGGCAATCAAATTTTTAGCATATAGGTCCTTTGGGGGATAGTAGGATCCAAATTCTATATAATTTCTATATTTCTTTTTCATCTTATTTTCTAGATATCATTTCACAAATATTATTAACTTTAAATATTTTTCATGTACCATTTATTATTGATGAAATTCACATGCTTCAAGGGATAGCCAACCCAATTTTATTGACATATCTTTATTTCTAGAAATAGATATTTTTAATTTTTAAAAATTTTTTATTTTAAAAACAAAGGAATAAAACAGTAACAGACATTCATTTACAAAATAGTGTAAGACATTACAAACTATGCAGAGTTACGGACAAAGTGGTAGGAAATTAACAATGGTTGTTGTATTGCATTTTGATATCTTCAAAGTGGTTTCTCAGGAAAACAAAGAGAGATGTGCAATAGTGATCAAACCCGTAACCATTAATTGTTTCTTTCGGTAAAGCAAGAGAACACCAGAGTATGACTGTTAGCTATCCTGCCTATCCATACATACACAATTTCCCCATCTTTCCTTTCTCCTTTCCCACACCCCAGTTGCCCATTAATTTTGATCATTTTCCTTTCATTTCACAATGTCTAGCATACCTCCTAGTTTTTATTCACTCTTTCAGGTTCTTACACTAGTGAGACAATACATTGCTTAAACATGCAGTCTAATTTATTTCACTTATGAGTATGGTCTCTAGTTGTGACCATTTACCTATAAAAGCCTTGATTTTTATCTTTCACTATAGCTAATACTCCATTATATAAAAGTGCTACAATTTTTTTATCCAATCCTCAGAGGATGGACATTTGGGTTGCTTACACAATTTAGTGATTACAAATTCTGCTGCTATGAACATTGGTGCACATATATCACTGTGATATGATGTTTTCAGATCTTCCAGGAAAACACCTAGAAGGGGAATAGCTGGGTTGAACGGGCCCTCAGACCTAGTTTGCTGAAGAATCTCGAAATTGCTTTCCACCATGGTTTAATCAGACTGCAATCCAACCAGCAGTGGAGAAGAAAGAGTTCCAATTTCTCGACAGCCTAGCCAGCATTTGTTATTGGTTGATTTCTTGATGCTAGCCATTCTAACTGGGGTGAGGTGAAATAATAATGTTGTTTTAATTTGTATTTCTCCAACAATGACTAATGATGTTGAACATTTTTTTCATGTATTTACTTGCCATTGGTATATCTTTATCTGAGAAGTGTGTAGTCATCTCCACTGCCCAGTTTTGCACTGGATCTTTAAATATGGATGTTTTTAAATCTTTCTATATTCTCGATAGAAGACTTGGCCCGGGGACCATCAGCTAAAATTTTTTCCAATTTGTGGGTTTTATTTTTACTCTGCTGGTGACTTCTTTAGATGTACAGAAACTTTTCAGTAGGATGAGATCACAGTTGTTTATTCTTTGAAGTTTTTCATGGGCAGTTTGGTTTTTGTTCATGAACTCTCTGCCTACCCCTGTCTTGAAGGTTTTTTACCTACTATCTCTTCCAGTAGATATAGTATTTCTCTTTTAATATTGAGATCTGTGGTCCATTTTGACTTGAGTTTGGTGTATGGTGATAGACGAGTCTATTTTCAGTCTTTGCCAGGTGGCAAACCAATTTTTCCAGCACCATTTATTAAAGAGGCTTCGTTTGTCCCCTTTATCAAAGAGTAAGTGGCTGAGTGTGTTTGTGGTTATGTCTGTGTCTTCTGGATGTTCCATTGATCTTCTGGTCTGTTTTTAGCCAGTATCATGTTGACTTTATTACCGTAGCTTTGTAGTATAATTTCAGATCAGGGATTGTAATTCCACCTGACTTGTCCTTGTTGTCCAGGATTGCTTTGCTGTTCTGGGTCTTTTCTGGCTCCAGATAAATTTAAGGAATGTTTTCTCTAGATCTGTGATGTATGTTCACAGTAGTTTAATGGCAATTGTATTGAATCGGGACAACAATTTTGGTAGTATGGCCATTTTCAGTGTTGGTTCTTCCTATCCATGAGCAAGGAATGTTTTTTCCATTTATTGAAATCATCCTCAATCACATTTTTCAGAGTAATGTAGTTTTAATTGAATAGATCTTTTACTTCTTTTTTTAGGTTGATTCCTAAATATTTCAATTTCTTGGATGCCATTGTGAAATGTACGGTTTCCTTAATTTATCTCTGCTTGTTGTTTATATATAGGAAAGCTATTGATTTTTAGGTGCTGACTTTGTATCCAGCTACAATGCTGAATTTGTCAATTACTTCAAAAAGTCTGATTATGGAGTTTTGGTTGGCCTCCATGTAGACTATCATGTCATCTGCAAATAGTGATAGTTTTACTTCTTCCTTTCCTATCCTTATTCATTTTATTTCTTTCTCTTTTCTAGTTTCTCTGGCTAATGCTTCCAGCACTGTGTTGAACAGGAGTGGTGACAGCAAACATCCTTCTCTTGTTCCTGATTTTAAAGTAAAAGCTTTCAGTTTTTGTCCATTTAGTATGATGTCTGTTGATTTGCCATATATGGCTTTGATCAGGTTGAGGTAAAGACCATCCATTACTATTTTCTGTAGAGTTTTTATCAGAAATGCATGTTGGCCTTTGTCAAAAGCTTTCTCTGCATCTATTGAGATGGCTCCACTGATATGGTGTATAACATTAATTGATTTGAAAATATTGAACAATCTCTGCACTCCTGGAATGAATCCAACTCGGTCATGGTGTATGATTTTCTTGATGATTTGCTGCATCCTACTTGCTAGTATTTTATTGAGTATATTTGCATCTATACTCCTTAGGGAGATTGGTCTGTAGTTCTCTTTCTTGGTTGGGTCTTTCTCTGCTTTGGGTATCAGTATTATACTTGCCTCCAAAAATGAGTTAGAGAGAATTGCTTCCTTTTCAATTTCATTGAAGTTTGAGAATTGTTGGTATTATATCTTCTCTGAATTTCTTGTAAAATTCTGCTATGAATCCATCAGGGCCTGGGCTTTTCTTTGTGGGTTTTTAATCACATTTGTAAGTGTAAAAACTTTTTAAGTTTTTAGTCACATTTTCAACCTCATTAATTGGTATTGGATTGTCCATGATTTTTATATCTTCTTGACTCAGCTTTGATAATTCATAAGTATCTAGGAATCTGTCTAGTTATTCTGAGTTTTATATGCTAGGGAGTAAAGATTTTCAAAGTAGGCATTAATGATCTTCTAAATTTCTGTAAAATCTGTAGTAATTTCAATCTTTTCATTCCTTGTTGCATGAATTTGTGTTCTTTCCTTTATTTTTTGATGAAGTTGGCTAGAGGTTTATCAATTTTATTTATTCTTTCAAAGAACCAACTCTTTGATTCATTTATTTTTTGTAGGGTTTTCTTCATTATAATTGCATTAGTTTCTGCCCTGATCCTTATAATCTCCTCCTTCTTTGTGTTTGGACTTGACTTGTTCTTCTTTTTCGAAAAGTTTGAGGTGCAGCATTAGGCTATTTATTCTCTTTCTGTTTTCCTTATGTGTGAGTTCATGTCTATAATTTTCCCTCTGATAACTGCTTTGATTGCATCCCACAGATTCCAGTAAATTGTATCTACATTTTTGTTTATTTGTAGGTATTTTTTAATTTCTTCTGTAACACTTTTGTTGTTCATGATGTTGTTGTTTAATTTCCAAGTGTTTATGGAGTTTTTGGGGTTCCTTTTGTCATTAATTTCCAATTTCACTGCACTGTGGTTAGATAATATGCATGGGACAATTTAAATTCTTTTGTAATTAGGTAGGTATGATTTATGGGCTAGAAAGTGGTCTATTTTAGTGAAAGTCCCATGCGCAGCTGAGAAAAATGTGTATTCTGATGTTGTGGGTTGGAACACTCTGTATACATCTACTAAGTCCATTTGTTTACAGCTTTGGTTCAGATCTGTTATTTCTTTGCTGATTTTTTGTTCAGTTGCCTTATCTCTTTGTGTGAAAGATGTGTTGAAGTCCCTTATTTGTAAGGTGTTATTAATTATATGGGTTTTCATGCCTGTTAAGGTTTGTCTGATGTAGTTTGGAGCTCCAGTATTTGGTGCATACATGTTTAGGATTGTTATCTCATCCTCTTGCTGTTTCCCTTAACAAATGTGTAGTCACCTTCTTTATCTCTTTCAGTTGTTCTTGGATTGAAGTTCACATTGTCTGCAAACAAAATACCTGCTCCTGCTTTTTCCTGGGTGCCTGTTGCATGGAGGATTGTTTTCCATCCTTTGACTTTCAGTCTGTGGATTTCCTTTTGAGTAAAATATGTTTCCTGTATACAGGATATCATTGGATTTTATTTCTTAATCCACTCTGTCAGTCTGTTTCTTTTGACTGGTGACTTGTAGCCATTTACATTTATGGTTATAATCGATATGTGTTCACTTATCACTGTCATGTTTTTTACTTGCTGTTTGTTTCTTACTTTTTCTGCCTGTTTACTTGTTTACTCTTCTTGAGGGTTCCTCTGTATTGTTGTTCTTGAAATTGCATTCATTTTATTCTCTTTCTAGAATGTCTTTAGTGCATTTTGTAAGGAATACTTGGCACTGATGAAGTTCTTCAGTTTCTCTTTGTTGTGGCAATATTTTATTTCTCCTTTAAACTTAAAGGATAGTTAAGCAGGATTCATCAATCATGGTTGGAAGCTGTTTTGTCTTAGGACTTGTAATACTTCCTCCAAGCTCTTCTCAGTTGGATTGTTTGTGTTGAGAAGTCTGCCATGATTCTGATGGGTTTTCCTTTATAGGTGATCTGTTTCTTTTTTCAAGCAGCTTTTAGAATTCTGTTCTTTTGCTGAAGATCTGGGATTTTGATTATTATATGTCTGAGTGTAATTTTATTATAGATATGACTAGTAGGAGTTTTATATACCTCATTTACCTATATCTCAGGTTCTGTTTCCATGCTTGGGAAATTTACTGCTATTATTTCTGCAAATGTTCTTTTTATGTCATTTTTGTTGCCCCTGCTATTTCATGGGCTCTTATTACTCGGACATTATTTCTCCTCGCCTCCATGTTGCAGCTGTTGGATTGATTTTTCCTGGATCCTTGTTGATTTTAAGAGATCCTTTCAGATTGCTTGTTGCCATGTTGTCTTCAAGATCTGAAATTCGATGTTGCAGCTGTTGGATTGATTTTTCCTGGATCCTTGTTGATTTTAAGAGATCCTTTCAGATTGCTGGTTGCCATGTTGTCTTCAAGATCTGAAATTCGATCAATCTTGTATGTCTGTATGTGTTATCCTGAACACACACTTCGAAGATATAAATATGCAATGCAGCAACTTTGTTGCTTTATTTTATTTATTTATTTATTTTATTTTATTTTTTATTTATATATATATATATATTGTCTTTGTTTTTTTGTTTTTTGTGTTTTTCTGTTGTTGAGATGATTAATTGTCTGACCAATTTCGCATGTCTGTATCTGTGTTCATGTATATACACTTCGAAGATATCAATAGGTAAAGCAACAACCATTGTTGAGTCCATGTCACCTTGTCTGTAAATCAGTTTTGATTGTACTGTTTTTATGCTAATTTGTGTCTGTTTGTTAATATGTTTTTGTGCTTTTATTTTTTTAAAATAAAAAAAAAAAGATCTGAAATTCTATGTCTGGCTTCATTCAAGCGGGTCTGCAAGCTTTCAATGGAAGTTTTGATTTCCTGGAAATCTCTTTGAGTCTATTTCATGTGTTTTAATTCATTCCTATGTTGCTCATATAACGTTACCATCCATTGCCTATGTTCATCTATTTTTTCATCTGTTTCTTCCCTAGATTTGAGGAGCATTTCTTTCATTTTTTATTGTCATTTAATTTTTTTGCCTGAGAGATTGTGTCTGATCTGATCTCTTCTATGGTCTGAAGGAGTTGTTTCTTTACTTCCACTGCAATCACTTCAGCAATTTCAGGTGTGTGTTTCCGAAGTTGTCCTATGTTGATGTGTCCTGGACTTTTTGTTCTGAGTGGGATGGAGTTCTGAGATTGTGTTTTAGCCCTTTGCCTTTTCATGTTTGATTCTGGAGGTAGAACACTCAGCGTCCCTGTTCTCTGGCAGTTCAGTAAAGAACTGTAATGGCTATAGGTTTCCTGGTGGTCAGGCCTGCCCCTCAGTGACCACTGAGTTATGCTGCTTGGGTTTGTGTCTTCCAGTAGACGGTGAAGTGTAACTAGTTCTCCCAGGCCTCAGACATGAACTTTGATGTCAGTAGATGGTAAATGGTTTGTTCCAGCGGCCCCTTGCAGTTCAGGGCACATGTACGATCCAGAATATGGTTGCACTGGTAGCCTAATCACAGGACAGTGGTCCTGTGACCCCAGGCAGTTCAGGATACAGGCAAAACTCAGACATGAGCTGCAGGGTCAACAGCTTGTGGACCACCTGATTATATGTATCCAGTTAGTTCAGGACATGCTTAGAATCCAGACACAAGTCACATCAACAGTGATCACAGACTGCCTGAGTGTGCAACTACCTGAAGGGCAGGGCACAAATGAAACCCAGACCAGAACCGTGATCTCAGCAGCTTCCTCACAGTTCAGGGCACATGTATGTCCCAGAATCCAAATGCACTGGTGGCACAATCCCACACCAGTGGTCCTAGGCAGTTCAGGATACAGGCAAAATCCAGACATGAGCTGCAGGGTGAACAGTTTGTGGACCACCTGATTCTGTATCTGCAGTCAATTCAGCCAATGTACTGGAGCCAGATGTGTACTGCACTAACAGGGATTACAGCCTGACTGTGTGTGTGAGTTCCCAGAGGACAGGGTACAAGTGAAGCCCAGTCCCAAACCACAGTGTCAAGTGCTCTTAAGCTCCTGCACCCATACCTCACTCAGGGCTGGGTACGTGGAGGGAGAACCCATGAGCAAACCCCAGTAAGAGCAGTTTTCAGGTCTTCTCAGAGAGGATCTCCTATCTGCACCAGGCGCCTTGAAATAGACATTTTAAAAATAATACAATATTTAAATCCTACAAATATCTTTTAATAATATTTGTATTTGCTCATATATCCTGGATATCTCCTTAGACTTTTAGTTTGAAATAATTTTTATTTTTGTTCCTATTATCAAACTGATTTTTTTGCTACAATGATAAACAATTGGTATTGCATGTTATACACATATAAACATACATAGGTGTAAAATTGCCTTTTTATGACATTACCATTTTGTCCAGTTGATGATTTTGTGTTTCCAGTGTAGTCAGACATACCACAAAAAGTAAAATCATAGTTTTCTTTCTCTTCACCTTTTATCTTTGCATTTTTACAAGTATAATTTAAATTATGCTTGTAACAATTACATCAGTATCTTCAGTAAAAATTTTGATAAAATTTTTAATGAGGGCAAACACATTCTATGTCTAATTATAACATAATTGTTTCTTGTGCTTTTTTATAAAGTATTTTTTATTGTGGTTAAAATGGAAGAGTATAAAAGGGGGAGCAGGAACAAGTGTAGGGTCTCCACACTTGTACTTTCCCTCTCTCTCAGTCAGATTCCTGTTGCTGTAACTATGTACCACACCCTGAGCAATTTATAAAGAACAAAGATGTATTCAGCTCTTAGCTCTGAAAGCTGGAAAGAATTTCCAGTGGGCACATTGGGTGATGTCTCTTTTGCTGCTGGGCACCGGACAGAGTATAAACATCGTGCAGGACATCACAAGATGAAACAGTAACTAGCTTAGGGCTCTCTTTTTAAAGCTATAGTCTTTTGGATTAGGCCTCCACCCTATGGTTGCATTTAATTTATCTCCCAAAGATCCAACTTAACACAATAGTCAGATTAAATTTCCACTCCTATACCTCGTAATGTGGGTTACATTTCAACAGAAAATTGGTTGGAAGACATTCAAGTCACCATAACAACCTTGTGTAGATAAAACCATGGTAAGGGTATTATATCTAGATGAGCTTTGAAGCAGGTGCATTTCTCTATTTTTCAGAGTATTGTCATACTGCATTAAAAAATATTACCCACATTGCAAATCACAATTGCACTTTCTCAGGGTTACAGAGTTTGTAAGAAATAGCATTATTTCTCCAAAGCACTTGACCTTATACAAGTCATCAGATCATCTGATTTATTATTCAGTGTGATTTAAAATTAGATAGAAAAAGAAACAGGGCAAGATTGTTTGCCTAGTGATGAGTACATTGAATTTTGTGCATAAATCTATGCATATTTATGATATGCCCATTCAGATAAATGCTTTTACTTAAGAGGCTGCCTTTGAACTTATGTCATATATTGTATTTTAGGCTAATTTTAACATAAAAAACTATGTTATTTTTGAAATGCACCTCATCATCTATAAAGAGTGTTTTTCTATTCTCAGAATAAGGTCTCTAAAATCAGACACCCTTGATTAATTTTTCTATGTTATGAATTATTCATCATTCATTCATTATGAACCAAACAGACTGATATTACAGAACTCATAAAACAAGGTAGAAATGTAACACTGAATCAGAGCCAGGAAATTTAAAAGCAGAGCTGTCATGTTTTCATGAATTTCTTATTCTAGAGAAGTTGTCAAACAATAGCTCTTATAACTGCATCAAATAAACGGATAGAAATTTACTATGCTATTTTTCTTATTCAGGTTTATCTAAATGCCATACTTTCAGGTTGGAAAATCCACGGAAACATAGCTAAGTAAAAGCAGTAAGATGGCTTTGAAGTTAGAAAAATGGTTTAAACAATTCTATGTTTCTTGGGATTAGTTGCATTTATTGTGGTTTTTGCTGTTAATGTGAAAAAGTATCACACATTCATTTATCATTTTTGTTATACAATAGCTATTTATTTTATTTATTTTAATGAATTATGAGGGCATTTGGCAGTGGTTGCCTAGAAAAAAGTGTTTCTTCCTAGGTTAAAGGCAGTGTGTGAGAAAAGGAAGCAGACCCAGTGGGATAGGGGCCAGTGTGACTGAGCAATAGATGAAAAGCCCCAATGTCTAAGAATTTGAAGTACTTACTGTGGACTAGAGGACAAGTCAAGACCCTGGAGAGTTTCAAAAATAGCTAACATTTCAAAGAAGATATTTCATCAATTTTTATGCACATATAAATGAATATTGGTTTGCATTTATTCCACAACCTCAAAAGCTATAAACTATCAGCTTCTTGAAAATTCATTAAGAACAATTTATTGAGCATTTACCAAAATGTTAACACCATTGAGTTCTTTATATGAATTAATTCTCTAAGTTAAGTCTATGAGGTTGGTAATTTTATAACAGTACTTTACATATCTGGAAACTAAGATCCAGAGAAAGTATGTGCAAGGGCATTCTCACATAGTACACTCTTAGAAGGGATATACCAAGCATCTCAGTCAGGTGTGGTGGTGCACCATTGTAATTTTAGCAAGGGAAGCTAAGCCACAAGGTTTGAAAATTGAAAACTTTAGTTCAGCCTAGGCAACTTAGAGACTCAGCAAAAGCCTGTCTCTAAATAAAAAATAAAATGGCTAGAGGTACACTTCAGGATAAAGCCTTGAACTTAATCCTGAAATAATACACAAAAAATCAAGCATCTGAATCCATAGATTACTAAAGAAAATAAGACGAAATCCAAAACATATTCATTTTTTTCTTATAATTAGGATTTTAAAAATAGTGCTGACACAAAATTTTATTTTATTTTTTAGTGTTATTTATTATAATTATTTTTGTGTGTGTGAGACCAGGTTTCACTATACAGTTCAGGCTGGCCTTGAGCTCACTTTGTAGCCCAGATTGGCTTTGAACTCACAATGATCCTCCTGCCTCAGCCTCCCAAGTGCTGGGATTACAGGCATGTGCCACCATGCCCAGTTTGACACAGAATTTTAGTTGTCTCAAAAATTGGTTTGTGGTCAGTTATTGGACATTATGTCATCTGATTAATGATTTTAGCCTGATGAACTTTGAAGTGTTACTTTTGCAATTTTATTTATGTTTTCAGTAATATCATTACTTCCAGTAATACTGCTTACCATTATTAGACAGGGGAGTCTCTAGTGTATACTTACTGCATGACTCTAAAGACATACTCACTTATTTTCTTTGACATTTATCACAGAACTATCCTAGAATCTGGCATATAGTACATTATTAGTATATGTTTCTTTAGTTTAATATGCAGTAGCAGGAAGAAGGCTGTGTGCAAAGGGCAGAGATGCTCCCACGGAACCCCAGCTGAGAAAGAAACACAACTTCAAGATACGAAATTAAGAGGAAAGACGAGATTTCCCTGCCCCTGTAGGGAAAGGAAACAGACACAAATCATAAAGTGCAACGTAGGAACTGTGTACAGAGAGATGTAGAAACCCGAGGCAGAGAGCTAAGTCTGAGCACTGGTGATTCAAGTGAACGCAGACGAGAGTTCTCTAAAACTCTTTAAATCAACAATGGTGATGGATCCCAAAGCTTCGATGAGCTGAGTCAGCAGAAATGAGGGCGATCCCTGAGAGGCAAGAGGTTGGAGGAAATTAGCTGTCTCTGAGCAAACTAACAAGTGTAAAATGCTAAGACGCCAGAAAACCAGATTCCTTTCCCTTTTTCCTGTGTTATATAAAGAGTTTTTAATATAATAAACATGAGTTAAGCCTTAGGTTGTGCAATTTAGTTTTGAGAAATAGATTCAGTGAGGTCACACTTTAGGCTGACCTGAGGCAGAACAAAATAAGTTAGTTAAATTTGAAATTAGAATAATTATTTGTTATTGCCATTTTCCATAACTAAATTCATTTCCATTCATGCCATGTCATTTATCTATTCTTATTACTCACTAAAGTGTTTACTGATGTAAAAGTTTCTTTCTACACATCAAGTGTGGAAAATGTACCAGCTTTTGTAGCACACAAGTGGTGATGTTTTCCTATGGCCCCTATTTCATGTCTTCACTTGCAGTGAAGACCTAGATACCATCACAGGAATGTCCAGTGAAAGTGACAGCTAGTCTCTGATCCAGGGTTTCTTCAAGCAACCACACAGGAAGCACAGTGAGTAGGTAGCTTATACTTGGCATATAGTTCAAGATCTTGAAAAGGGCTGTTTTGATATAGTTAAAAATAGGTAAAAGACCTTTATTCCCTTCATTGTCATTATCAATGTTTTCTAACTACATCAAAATACACTATAGATTCATTTTGGCATTAAACATGCATCTGTGTGTGTACGTGTGTGTGTGTGTGTGTGTGCGCGCGTGTGTGTGTGTGTGTGTGCGTGTGTGTGTGTGTGTGTGTGCTTCTCATTATAATTTCTTAGCCTTCATCCACTCACTAAAAAGCTCACATCACGGTAAGCTCTCATACATTTGACATTGCAAATATGTCAACAGATAAAAATTTTATTGTCCTACATATGCATGTATTTAAAGTATGTGCTTTTAGATATAGGAATTGCATTGATAATAAGGAAATAGCAGAAAGAATACAGTTGAAATACATATATTTACAATATCTTCATGAGTCACTCTATATTCATTATTAATGAAGTAAGAGATATTCATTTGCAACAAAGGACAGTTGTTTCCTTATGTCTCCAGTCAGATTTTAAATCAATAAGTAAATTCTGTTTGTCAGTTACATGTGGTTGATAATAGCAATATGGGCAACCAATTATAATTTGAGGATTTTTAAAAATTTAATCTCTTCTAAAGTTGGTGAAATTGCTCTTAAATTTAAAGAGTAATTCAGGGTGAAACCACAGAGTCCATTAAAATCCTTTTTATAGATTTTTAGGGATATAAGTCTACTAGAGTATAGTATAATCCATCTTAAAAATTGAGGCATAAATAACTAATTAAGTTAATGAGCAGCATTTTGTAAATTTTGATAAACAAAAGCAAATGCTATCTCTGAGGGAATCATAATAGATGGATGGGGTTTGCATCAGACTAATATGAGATGTATTTAATTCCGTTTGATAAATTTTAAGGCACATTAGAATTAAGTAGGAGATAAATAGCACATTATACATAAACTTTGGCTTCTTGTTAAGTTTTGAGCTTAAATTTTCTTCATTACCATTAGAGCTGAATTTCTGCCTGAGCTTTGAGAAAATGGTTTTGCAAAACTTCCACTATAAAGTCTAGTCTTAGTGTTTAATTTTTTTCTTTTCTTGAACCTTTGGAATGCATACATTATAGCATATTGATGAAACTATTTCAAATACAAGGAAGTTTAATTTTATATCACAAAGAAAGAAAAAAGAGAATAAATAATATTGAATTAGACATTTTCTTTCCAATAAGAATTGAGCTGGAACTTTAATAAACCAAAGACTAAATTTAGTAGTAGAAATTTATTACTATGGTAATGAATGGAATCAATGTATTCACTTTTGAAGCTCATGCTTCACACAGTTTTTATTTTTCTCATTATAAGAAAAGCAATCTCTACTAATATATGTACATGATCAATATATACATGTATCTCACAGAGCAAACCATTTTTCCTAATTATGTATACTAGCTATGATTGGACAAGGGCTCAACTGTAATCTTGGAGAAAACTGGTTTTCAGACATACAGAATTTCTCAGAATGTTTAATTTGCTTATTTATTTTGTGAGTCTCAAATAATTGAAAAGATTTTCAGTGTACTACACATTTTGAGAAAAGACTTTTAACTTAGTATGTACCATTGTATGATGTATTTTGAGAAAAACTAGAGCCTCAACACACCCTTGCAGAGCAGGCCTAGCCGCAGCACACACTGCTGGAATAGACCCAGAGCAGTGGGACACTATGTGCTGAGAGGCTTTACAGAGCTGGCAGTTGGTGGCTGAGGTGAGCTGGTGCTGTGCCTCAGCACACAGATATAAAGAACAGGGGCAGATGGACAGAACTGCCATTTTATGTCAAAGGGCCTGGAACAAATGTCAGCAGCTGAACACTACCTGTTTACTTCATGGCCACATTCTTGAAGTGGAAGGAGGGAAGAGCCATCCAGTCACAGGGGACTGCTGGCAGCTGAAAAAGTAGACCATGGGGAATTCTACTGAGAGGCAGGGGCTGAGACCAATCAGACTCCACTGTGATGGCCACTTTGGCCCACCAGCACAAGTGGGCAAGCAGCCTTGGCCTGTGGTGGGAAAAGAACACTCCCCCTGCCCTAGCACCAGTGGGTGAAAGAACTTTGTAGTATGAAACAGAGGAAGCAGTGTAAAGTCCAACTCTACATAGGTCTGAGAGCAACCCCAGTCTCTCCCTACCCAAGCATGCTAGAACAACTAGGAAAGCATCACACAGACAAAAATGGTAAAAGAAAATAGGTATCCAAAGCATCAGCTGAAGGTCAGATCTGGGCCCCATAACCAGAAACCAACATCAAACCCACATCCAGTACAAATCCTAGTGCAAATTTGGTAGGGCTACACAGCACATTTCTGGAATCTGATTTTGACCCTAGCACAAAACTGTGAACACCAGAAGAATTTTACTGTTTTTCTTTGTCTTGTTTGAGCATTTTTCCCTTTTCCATCTTGGGTTGTTTTTGCTTTGTCTTGTTTTTGTTTCCTTTATGTTTTTGATTTTTTATGACAATTTAGGTTTCATACCTTCATTTTTGTTTTTTTCTATTCATCTTTCTTTCTCCCTTCAACTATCTTTCTTGATTTTATGATATTTTCGTATTAGTGAACACAGTCTCTTTTTTTTTCTGATTCATTTCAATATTCTTCTGCTTTCTTTTTACTGTTTTTTCCTGCACTGCTCTCTAGTTTCCCAAAACTTGAGTGATCACCTTTGACTTACAGCATTGCTTTTACTATATTTCTGCTCATTTACCTTTGTTTGATCTCTTATCCTTCTTAAATACCCCCTAAATAGGATTAAATTAACCTACCAGCAGAAAACTTATTGTGTACAAGATCCAGGTACATGTTGGATTTTGTTATGTAACTGTAGAGCTTGCTTCTATATTTAAGGGTAGATTGTTGATAATTAGCACAGGTTGTCACTTGCTAAATTGTACTCGATGTTATTGTTACTGGTAATTGTACCACTATAGTCAGGATGTCCCTCATGTAGTAATGATTTTTTCAATTTCATATGACAATGCTTTGACTATCTGGGATAATACCCATAGTCCAGTACCAAAGGACAGGGTAGTGAACGAAATATATAGCAACTTCTCATTCTTAAGAAATTGGGAAGGCAGATTCTTAGGAGGACATTATGACCAAGTACCTCCTATACATAGAATACATTTCTGAGGCATAGTCATTTCCTAGGGAAATCTCAATATCCACAATAAATATATCTAAAATAATAAATCTATGAACACCAACAGAAAAAAGAAAATAGAAAATAGAAAATGACAAGACACAGAAGCATAATGCAATCCCAGACCTCTGGTCTATCTGGGACAAATCCAGAGAACAAAGAGATGGAAGAAATCAAAGGTCACACACTGGAACTTTCTGAAATGATGGCAGCAGAAGTGAAGAAAAAAATTAGAGGTAGGTATAGAGAAAATAATCTCTCAGGTAAAGAAAGAAATGTCATTCAAAATGAAAGACATTCCCAATGAATCTAGAACAGATACACATGCAAAGTAGAGGATCTTAGTAAAACAACAGAAACCATAAATGCCCAACATAGGAAAGAAACTAAGCCATGAAACAGATCAAAACAAATATCCAGGAGATTAAAATTTCCATTGAAAGTGTACAAAACAGATTGAATAAAGGGAAAAATAGAATATCAGATCTAGAAGACAGGTTTTCAGCTAGCAACCATGACAGGAAATGCATCTTAATAATAGCAAGGTACCATGAAAAATCTATCAAAGAGCTGCAAGATGAAGTAAAGAAGAACATAAAATGAAAAGAGTCAATGAGAACATGAGAAATAGCATAAATACCATAAAAAATCTGCATAGAAGTAATAGCAGAACACTTCCAAACATGGATAATGAGTTTACCATACAATTAGATGAGGCATGTAAGACTCCAAATAACCGTGACCAAAACAAATGTACACCAAGGCATATAGTGATCAATATTATAGAAATTCAGCACAAGAACAGAATATTAAAGGCAGTTAGTGAATAACAAATCATCTATGGAAAACCCACTAGAATCACAGCAGACTTCTCAACACAAGTCAAGTAGAGATTACAAGCCCTAAATGAAAACAACTTCTAATCCAGATTGATTTACTCTCAAAAAGTATCTTCCAAAATCAATGGAAAAATATGAATCTTCGACGAAAGCAGAACAACAAGAAATCCAGGACCACAAAACCAGCTCTACAAATACTCTGAAGAATAGTTTAGGAAGGGGAATGAAAACCATAATTTTAAGAACACCAGTAGAAAAAATCCACCAGGCAGGGTAAGCATTTAAACGGAGGAGAACAAGAGAGTATCCAAAACAAGAAAATAATATGAGAAGGATAAGTCAATACATATTCATTATAATCAACAGTATAAATTGTCTCGGGTCACCAGTCAAAAGAGAATGGAACAAGAAGCAAGATCCAACAATATGCTGCATGACTCAAAATAAACTCATAGACTGAAAATCAAAGGATGAAAAAAAATAGTCCATACAACAGGAATGAGAAAAAAGCAGAGGGAGATATTCTATTTGCAGACAATGTGAACTTCAGACCAAGACTGATCAAAAGAGACAAAGGTCACCACATGCAGGAAATACTCCAAGAAGAAGAGAAAGCAATCATAAATATATGTTCATCAAATACCTGTGCATACAAGGATATAATACAAATATTAATGAGCATTAAAAACCATTTACACCCTAATACAGTTGTAGTGGGAGACATTAATACCTCACTGCCAAAAAGCAGTAGATCAGCTAGATAAAAAATTGACAAAGAACTATCAGAATTGAATCAAACCTGTGAATAAATGAATTTAGTAGGTGGCTACAATGTGTTCCACACCGCACTATCAGAACACACATTCTTCTTAGCACCTGGAACATTCTCCAAAACAGACTACATACTAGCCCATAGAATATGCTTCAGTAAATGCAAAAGAATTCAAATTAATATCATATTATCTAATCTTAGTGAAATAAAATGGGAAATCAGTGGCAAAAGAAATCACAAAAACTCCATAAACATGTGAAAATTAAATAACACCCTTCCAAACAACCAATGGGTCACAGATGAAATTAAAGAAGAAATTAAACCATATCTACTATTAAATACCAATGGAACATACTAGACCTTAGTGGGATGCAATGAAAGCAGTCCTATGAGGGAAATTTAAAGCTGTGAACACTCCTATCAGGAAAACACAGTGAGTTCAAATAGACAACATAATGTTGAACCTCAACCTCCTAGAAAAAGAATAAGTCAAGACCAAAGCTAGTATGAGGGAAGAAAATATAAAAATCGGAGCAGAAATTAATGCAATTGAGACTAAGAAAACAATATAATGAATCTAAGAGTTGGTTCTTTAAAAGATTAAAAATAATTGATAAACTCTTATCCACGCCTATCCCAAACAGGAAAGAAAACACTCAAATCATGCAACTAGGAGTCAAAAGGGTGAAATAACAAGAGATCATGTGGAAATCCAGAATATTGTCAATACCTACTTTTAAAACCCTTAATAAGATGGAATACACAGGAGAAATGAATAGATTCCTAGATATATATGGATTACCAAAGCTGAAGCAAGAAGATATAAAACATCTAAATAACCTCATATCAGCCAATGTAATTGAAAATATAATTAAAAACTTAAAAAAGAAAATCCAAGGTCCTGATGAATTCACTGCTACAATCTCCAAGAAATTTAGGTAAGATCTAATACAATTACTCCTCAAACTCCTTAATAAAATTAAAAGCAAGGCAATACTCCTAAAGTCATTCCTGGAAGCAAGCACTACTCTGATACCAAAACTAGAGAAGGGTTCAATCAAAAAGGGCACTACAGGTCCATTTTCCTAATGAACATATATGCAAAAATCCTCAGTGAGATATTGGCAAACAGAATAAAGCAAATCATTAAGAAGGTTATACACCACGACCAAGTAGGATTTATTCCATAGATGCAGATGTTTCCACATATGCAAATCAATGAATACAATACACTATATCAACAAAGTCAAAGATAAAAATTGAAAAATGATTTCAATAGATGCAGGAAAAGCATTTGACAAAGTGCAACACCCATTCATTATAAAGACTTACAGAAAATTGCAATAGATGGTTTTTACCTTAATCAGATAAAAGTCATCACAAACCATCTTCAACATCTTACTAAATGGACAAAAACTGAAATCTTTCACTCTAAAATCAGGGACAGAACAATTATGTGCATTACTACTACTTATATTCCATATAGTTCTGGAAAGATTGGCCAGTGCAATTAGACATGAAAAAAATAAAATGAATAAAGATAGAAAAGGAAGAATTTAAATTATCATTTGCAGATGATGTGGACCTATATAGAGGTCTCCAAAACTTCACCAAAATACTAATATTTACAATCATAACTCAGTCATTTAGCTGAATACAAAGTCAACATTCAAAAGTCAATTGCAATCCTATACACAAATAACAAACTGTGAGAGAAAAACAGCACGTTTCTAGTAACATTGAAAAAATGGAACATGTAACAATCAATCTAGGAAATGAAGTGAAAAATATCTACATTAAAATCTATAGTATGCTGAAAAAAGAGGTCAAAAAGGATGCCAGAACATAGAAAGATATCTCTTGCTTTTGGGGAGGAAGAATCACTATAGTGAAAGTGGCCATATTCCCAAAAACTCTTACACAGATTTAATTCAATCCTAATCAAAATACTGTTAGCATACCTCATAGAACTACAGAAAACAGTCTTAAAATTAATTTGGTACCAGAAGAGCCCTGACTTATTATTAACTATACTACAGAGCTACGTGATAAAATTTGCGTGGTACTGGCAGAAAATCACACCTGAGGATCAGTGGAAAAAATTAAAAGCTGGAAAAGCAACTCTAAACGCATTCAGCTACTTTAGACAAATTTCCAAACATGTTCACTGGAAGAAAGACAGACTCTTTAATAAACAATGCTAGAAGAATGGCTTTCCACTTGCCAAAGGCTAAAACTTGACCCATGACTATCACTGTGCACTAAACTAAAATCAAGTTGAATCAAACAGAAACATTAAATCAGCTGTAAGACAAAATAGGGAGAACCCTGAAGACAGAGATATAGGCAAAGACTTTAGCAACAAAAGCCCAGCGGTTTGGAAAAGAATCAGTAACTACGATCTCATCCTCTCAAAAATGATTTTGCATAGCAAAAGAAATTACCAAGATAGTTAAAAGCTATCCCACCAAGTGTGAAATAATTTTAGCCAGCTGTCCTTCAGACAAGGGACTAATATTAGAACATATAAAGAGGTGAAAATTAGACCTTCCCAATTTAAAGACTCAGCCCAAAAATGAGCCTCTGAGATAAATACATACTTCTCAAAGGAAGAAATACAAATGGAAAATAAACATGTGAAAAATGTTCAATACCACAGGTTGTTTGAGAGATGCAAATTATAACAATGCTGCAATTGCATCTCACCACTGAAAGAATGACTATTATCATGTAGTAAACCAATAAGAAATGCTGGAGGGGATTTGGGCAAAAAGGAACCCTTCTCCACCATTGGTAGGCATATAGACTGTGACCACTGTGGAACTCGGTCTAGAAATTCCTCAAAAACCTAGAATTAGCGGTCCAATTTGACCTAGATATTCCCTTCTGGGTATCTTTTCAGAAGAATTAACAACATATTACAGAGATGTATGCACACCTGTTTTTATAGCAACACGTCTGTAATAGCTAAATTATGGAAACAACTCAAATGCTTATCAACCAACAAATGCTACAAACAAGTGTTTTTTTATACAATGGAGTACTACTTGACCATAAAGAAGGATAAACCTGAGACATTTCTGGGTATATGGTTGTCCCTTCACCCCATAATTTTAAGTGAGATGATTTGGTCACATGTGTAGATATTGCATTGTTTCTCGGGTGAGGAACCAGAAGTGTAAATAAGGATGAATGTGTATAATAGGGGTGTTGTGAAATAAGAAGAAATGGTTCAAAAGAAAAGGGAACTAGGGAGGGTACAGGGGGAAAGAAAGAATGGAAAAGAAAACAAAAATTAAAATAGGATAAAATGGACACAAAGACTGGAGAACAAGAAGGTGAAGAGGGACTGAAGGGAGGGAGAGCCCTGGGCAAGGAGAGAGGAGTGAAGATCCAGCTATACGGGAGCAAATCCCCTACGATGAACACGATTACGCCTGCTTAAATTATACCGATGGACTCCATTCAGAAATTCTAGAATTGTGACTGGAGTGTAATTGCTAAGAGGCTATTTTCCCTAATTTTATATGCTCCTTTTCACATTTTTGTGCATCAAATTTATATATTCTTACAAATTACAGAAAAAAATTATTTGATAAAATAATTTCAAAGCATACCACTAAGAAAACGCTTTCTAATTTTGTCCTTTTCAGTTTGCACACCTAAATTCTACTCATTTAAAAACATATTTAAATATTCAAATCTCACCATTGTATTTTTACATACTAATACTTAATACTTTCATAGATCTACATTCTGAACTTAAAATTTTTTTAAGAATGTGCCCAGTGATTGATGCTGAAGGAAGTATCTATTGTCTAACTTATAGACAATATCTATTGTCTAACTTATAGACAATAAAGTAATACAACTAAAATTCATTAAATATAAATTAAAAATACAATTATGATACCATCAATACTAGTCAGTGATAGAAATGTCAATCAAATTGAAAATAACCAAAATGTGCACTAACTTTTGGAAATGTAAGTTTATGTTGATGTATCCATACAAAGGGAGATTTCTCAGGTAGAAAAAGCAGTTAACTAATATATGTAACAGCACAGATGAGATAAAAAGCACTATATTAAGTAAAATAAGCCAACCACAGAACATTACATACTATAATATTCCATTTATACAGAATTCTATGAAAGGCAAAATTACTGCAATAACAGCTGAAAGTTTTTCAGTGTTGAGAGGAAGGCTTGGCGGCATAGGGCCACGGGGGACCTCCAAGATGTGAATGTAAGCATCTGTGTCATGATAGCAGTATCACTTACATGACTGGAAATATTGGTCAAAAAATTCAGAAACTTGAATGCTTGGAATTTTATTGTGCATGCATTTACATAAAATTTAATTCTGGCACTTTTATTCCTCATAAATTAAAAGTCTCCCTCCTGCCCTTTTCTTTCCTATATGGCTCCACTATAGTGTTTACCCTTTAGTGGTTTTAAAAGTGTTTTTGGCAAACTAGGTTAGCTTTTTGGATAAAATACGATATTTTTTTATCTATTTTTATGTCAGTTCCTTGCAATAAATAGCCATATAACATTTTTGGAAATAAGGAATTTAGAAATGGTCTGATGATATATAGGGTCATGCCTATAAAAATTTCTTATTGAAATTCCAGAATAATATTTAATAAATCATAATAGCTTATTTCAAACTTTTAATATATTTAAGTAAAGTTTAGATATAATCTCTTTAAATGTGAGTCCATATACATATATGGTAAATACATACAGATACAGACAAGTATATGGTTAAAGAAATGCATTCACCTGTTTTAGCTCCATTCACCTGCAAAGATTCTACAGGAAACTTTATTACATTGACTTAAAATATTTAAAAAATAAGACACCTTTTGTGTAGTGCAGTCAAAATGCTGGACCTGTCCAAAGCTGTCACAGCTCCAGCATGAAACTTTATGGCCAAGAACTGGCCTGTGTTCATAGCTTGTTTCTGTTGCAAATGGAAAATAATAACTTTCCCGCAGTCCCACATGGAAACATCGATCCAGCATAGATTTCCTGCACTCCTTTTTGACCAAAGACAGCTAGCTAACCCTGCTTCCCATGGGAAACCAGTATGAACAAAGAGGACAATGACTATTTTCTGTAAGCACAATTTGATCCATTATATCTAAATTCAGTTAATCATGTAAAATTGTGTGTAATTTAAATATGCATATGTAGATGTATGCATGTATCTATATATAATAATGCCTAATAATAACTTTGATTTAATTTTATTAGATATCCATAATAGGTTAAATAGTGTGTGTTTTGAAAGTATATTTGGGGAGTATTTTAAAAAGCATCTGAATTATTTTCCATTCAGGGTAAGTTTTTTCTCCGTGTCTGTACCATTTCCTGTTGAGATGAGGCCATTAGTCTAAGGATTATTCCCATGGAGAAATGAAAGGAAAATAATGCTAAAGCAAAATGTCTTTCTTTATTTTTGGTTCTCATGCATATTTTTTTAACCTTAGTAAAGGCTTGAAATACCAGAGAGAGGGAGAGAGAGAGAAATATTTACAGTGCCTTAGCTTCAGTTATATAATAGTAAGAACAAGGTTATGTACTGAAGCTCAGTGTATAAACTATAAATTAGAAATGGTACAAACATAATGCAAAAAGTGTTTTTGCTATGCAGTAGTTTTAGGGCAAAGTCCTAAGGGAATAAGAATTGCAATGACACAAAATTAGACTCACAGTTTTTGCAAATTTTCAAGTGAAAAGTGTTTATTCCATGCTAATAGTATATCTTAGTGCCTTTAAAAGAAAGTTCGTGTCATTATCTGTTTATTTTTGTTAAGAATCATTTCAGTAGATATTGTGTACCAGCTAATTACATGTAAGAAAACTACACAGTGTAGTAATTACTGTTATTCTTATTATTTGGTTTTGACAAATTGTTTTATCTTTTCATAAAGTAGGAAAGAATAACCCATTAAAAAGTAAATGATAAAAATATACAGATATATTTGTGGGGTTAGGTGGTAAATTTCACTGTTTTGAGAGGTTTCAAGTTTTCCAAAAATGACTGACAATCAGTTTTGTCTTAAAACTAATATGACACCCTTATAACAGAGTAATAATAGCTACAAGAAGTACTAAGTAGATGCATTCAAGGAAAACCTTATTAGTTTGTAGGCTCTCTGCCAAAAGAACAGAATGGAATGTTCTTGGTATCTCAGTGTGGAGACTGTTAGAGCATCAGAAGAGCTATAGGCCTAGCATGAGATAGCTTAAAGACTGCAGGTTTTCCTAAGTGGAACTGAAAGTAGACCCGTGGGAATTTATAACACTATCTGCTCAATATGTGAACAATCTAGAAAAATTTGGCACCAAGGAACATACAAGGGCAAGATGCCAGTGACTATGAAGAAAAACTCTACCAGAATGAAGACAACGAGTAGAGAACCAAGGGCCGGGCATAGAGCTCAGATGCACAGCAGCTGCCTGGCAAGCTCAAGGTCCTGGGTTTGATTCATGGTACAAAAAAAGCCAAACGATCTATTTCAAGTAGAATTAAACATCTTGACCAAGCTTAGGAAGAACAACTGCTAATCCGCTGATACACATGTAGGAATAAATCTTGTCACCTCTATTACAGGTGACAATAAAACAACAGAATGCCTCTTCTCAAGGCATTCCCAAAGAGAACTTTGTTTTAAAAGAGACATTTCATTGGGATGAATTTTTGTTTCAGCAACTAGTAAAAATAGAACCTGACATCCAGAGAATTACAAAACAAAGTAAAACATTTTTGTATATTCACTTTTGAGTAGAATGTATGTCTAACAATTGGTACCATTATGATAATATTGCCAAGAGAATGTCATCATCTTCCTGTTTTTGATTAAAAGAAATAGGCTCAACCAGACTGACTGACTTTCTAAGGTATCGGTATAGAGTGAAGGACTTACGGTGCAGGATGGGTACCAGTGCTGTCATGCTTGGTAAACTGCATGTCCGCATATTTCAGCTGCACACCCTAAATCTCTCTCTACGTTGTCTCAGCATGGTAGCTGTAACTAAGGCTAGGCTAATAGCCTGTGATCTTTCCAGTCCATGGAGATACCTGATAGTCTTTGCAGCAAAATTCCTACAAAACGTTATTGGAGCCTTATTCCATTATGTCATGTGGCAATGTGGAAAAGGATTCAAAAGGTCATGCAAGACACGAAAACATTGGATAGTTGGGAACCATATTTTGCTCCTAAGGTCTAGCATCTGAAAATCTGTGTTTATTTATGAAGTATTTGACTTCCTGGGGTTATAACCTTTGCATAACTTCTCTAAGGTTTAGTTTATTAATCTATAAGAGACAGATGTGCTGCCTATTATGGGGACACTATATGAACATGGTTTGGATTTATGGAACTAAAGAGGAGTTGTTATTGCTCTATACTAACTCAATATATTAGCATGGCAAGTAGTAAAATCACCTAAACTTATTTTGTGTGTTGATTAATCTAAGTAGACCTAAACATATATTTGATTATATTTAAAGAAAAATATCTTAAAATGCATACTCACATTTCTATCAGCACAGTTTGTATGAGCTAAATCTTGGAAGTGGTCTATGTGTTCATTAACAGATGGATAGATAAAAAGGGCTGGGTTTGTACACAGTGGAGCACATACTCTGCACAAAGAAAGGATTAAACTTGAGTCATTTGCAAAACTGGTGCACACTGAGACCATAATGCTAAATGAAATTAATCAGACACACAAGCTTGAATACTGCCTGGATTTTCTATGAGAAACCCAAAACTTAAAATAAAGAGAAAAATGAGAGAGAGATAACAGGAAGTAAGAAGATAGATTTTATTAAATGAGAAGGAGATCAAGAGATGGAGAGGGGGAAGGAGAGAAGTGAAAGGGGATTAAAATGAATTAAGGTATACTATGTACATTTACTAACTCTCCAAGAGGAGTTTGCAATGCAAATATATACTAGCAAAAATGAAAACTTAAAAAATATTGAAATGGTTCATAACAAAAATCTTATTTGAAGATACATTTCAGTTATAGCAATCAAATTTTCAATTAAAATATTTTCTCTATAACTATAGTGAATTATACATATACTTATTTTTATCCAAGTAAAATTAAAGATATGACATCAGAGTTTACCAGCCAAAATAACTAAGTAGACTAGTCCTACTTTTGTAACCTATCGTGCTGAAGTCTATCACCATTCTAGCCGATTCAAGGGAATTTTTGCATTAGTAAATCAATGATAGACACTTAGTAGATTGTTATTTTAAAATATTTTTCTATAATTCTCCCTTGAAAATTATCTTCCTAACTATACATGATTTAATTAATCATTGAAAATAAAAACACGTAGTGCATGATCTTGGAAAACTAATATATATCTAGACTTTGATTATAGCTTTCTGTCTTTTCTTTCATCTCCCAGCAGTGTCCTCAGAGATTTGTCTCACATAGCTATTTAAAAGATACTAAAATTGAGTGTGTTCATGTTAATGGCATAATTTTAAAAGCCAAGCATAAACAAAGTTCTACATATCTATTTTTCTCTTAACACTCAGCTAAGAGTTTTCTGTTTTCACACACACACACACACACACACACACACACACAGAGAATGGAAATTTTGATCAAGAGTGAACTCATGGAATGAACAGTGATTAAATCCATGTACTTGTTGTTGTTGTAGTACTGGGGATTCAACCCATATTCTCTTTGTACTGTGCTTTTTAAATTTTGTACTTTGAGATAATGTCTTGCTAAGTTACTAAACTAACTGCCTAGCCTAGGCTTGGACTTGTGATCCTCCTGACTCAGCCTCACAGAGTGCTGGGATTACAGACCTGTACTATCACATCTAGCTTGCATTCACACTCTTGACTAGACTGATCAATATTGAGAGATAAGGATGAAAGCTTTTGTACAGGACTGTAGGATGTTAATAATCATGTGGGTCATATGGGTGAGTGTGATGGTTATGTTGCCAGGAGAAAATAAGGAGACATTGGCACCAGTACAATGCTAGTGGGGGAATTTGGCATCCCATTTTTTGCAATGGAAATTTCTTGCAGACAGAAAGTCAATGAAGAGTGGGCAGAACTGAATTGAATACCACATATATGGACTTAAAAGATAACTAGAACATTTCAACAACTAAAGAATTCATGTGGTTCTCGAGCAGAGAGCGTTTTCTCTAGGTGAGTGCATATGACAGAGCACAAAAAAAACCTCACTACATTTAAAGATGTTTTCCTTTCTGAATAAAATGAAATGTACCTAGAAATAAAAAGGATTACACACACACACACACACACACACACACACACACACACATATATTTAAATCATTTTGTTTTGAATAATCAAAAAGCAAAGGAAGAAATCAAGAAAAATATTAGAACATCAGGAAAACAATGAAAATCTATGGGCTACAAAAAAGTAGTTTTAGGAGGAAAGTCTGTAGCAATTAACACACACACACACACACACACACACACACACACACACACACATCAGAGTTCTCAACTAAAAAAGCTTTGACTGCATTTCCAATAAATTGAAAGAGAAAAACAAACAAATGTAGAAGGAAACAGACTCTAGAAGTAGATACTAAAGATTAGAACAAAAATAAAAACTAATGACTAAAAAATACAAAAGATCAAAGATCTGGTTCTTATAACAGATAAACAAGTTTAGCTGAGCCTTAGCTAGACATACTAAGAAACAGAGATACAATATCAAATGAATAAACTCAGAGATGAAAATGAGGTATTGCAAGAAACCCCATGAAAATTAAAAAGATCGTTAGAGATTATGTGAACAAATGTGTAGCAAAATTTATTAATCTAGATAAAATGGATAAATTAGGATCTTATAAAGGCTTAATCATAAGGACTTTCTAATCATAGTGCAAGAATAACCAGTAGGATGGTAGAAACCGTAATAAAACTTCCCATAAAAGAGATCTCCAGGAGCAGAATCCCTCACAGTTTTACCAATAATTTAAAGAGGATCTAATAGCATTTCTCATTAAACTATTTCAAAAGAATTAAAGAGAAGGAAATTCTTCAAAGTTCATCCTACAAAGACAGTTTTATCTGCATACCAAAGCCAGATGAGAAGATAACTAAAAAAGAAAATTTCAAGCCAGTATCCTTGATGAATATGAGCACAAATATCATCAACGATAGCTTAGCAAACCAGGTTCAGCAGCACACTAAAAATTTTATTCATTATGATCAAAGGATTTTTCTGAGGGATGTAAATTTGACTTAACATATATAAGTCAATAAGCAGGATAGTAAATCAATACCACACAAATAGAGTAAAGGAAAATAAACATATGTTCATCTCAATAGGTGCAGAAAATATATTTGATAAAATTGAACATCCCTTCATTACAAAAACGCTGACAAAATGAGGTATAAAAGGCATGTGTATCAACATAATCAGGCCATGTAGGATAAGCTAACAGCTAACATTAAACTGAATGAGGAACTATAAAATCCCTCTAAAATTTAGGATAAGCAAAGAATGCTCACTTTCACAGTTTATATTCAACATAGGGCAGGAAATCCCAGCCAGGGAAATCAAAAAGAGAAAAACAAAGAGGATCTAAATTGGAAAAGGGAAAGTGAAATACTTCATTCTTTGCAAATGGCATGCTATTGTATATAGAAAATCTCACATTCTTCAATTTAAAGCATTACAACAAAAACATGTATTTAACATTGTGTCCCAATATTAAAAATTCACAGATAAAATCAATTATATTTCTATAAGCCAAAAAATGTTAACTGGAATAAAAACTAAGAAAGCACTTCCAATTACCATAGCTACAAAAATGGTAAATAATTTATGAAGGAATTAAACTAAAGAGGTGAAAGTCCTCTTTAAGGAAAATTATAAAACATTGATAAAAGCAATTAAAGAGAACACCAAAGGGAAGAAAGACATCCTATATTCATGGACTGGAAGAAATAATATTGTTACAATCTCTATACTAAAAGAAATCTACAAAAAAGAAATCTACATATTAAATGTATTATCTATCAAAATATTAATAATATTCTTCATTTAACAAAGACACCTTAAAATATTTATAAAACCACCAATAGTTAACAGTATGTAATAAAACAACCATTGTTAATTTCTTATCACCTTGTCTGAAATTCTGCATTGTTTTTATGTTTCATTTATGTCTGTGCATTTGTTAATATATTTTGGTTCTTTTGCCTTTAAAAACAAAATTTAAAAAGAACAAAGTAGAAGGCATTGCACTAGCTCATTTCACAATGTAGTACAAGGCTAAAAATACCATAGGACTGGCATCAAAACAGACATGTAGAACAATGGAACACAATAGAGAAACTTCAAGTAGGCCTACAACCCTACAACCAAATGGTTTTCCACAAAGGTGATGAGAACATGCATTGTAGAAGGTAGACTTTTCAATAAAAGTTGTTGTGAAAACCAGATACAAACATGCAAAAGAATAAAACAAGTTCCCTATCTCACACTGGTTAATAAAAATCACCTTAACGTGCCTTAAAGAGTAGGCATTATAACCTAAAACAGTGACACCACTAGTAGAAAATATAGAAGAAATACTTCAGCATGCTGGAATGGACAAACTTCTTTTTGGGTAACAGACCAAAAGCATAGAAATCAAGAGCAAATATGGTCAAACACTGTTTCATCAGCTAAAAGAAAAAACAATTAGTGTGAAGAAATGATCTAAAGAAGGAGAAAATATTTGCACATTTTAAACATGAAAAGAGGTCATTCACAAACAGGGAAATGTTAATTCATGTTGCTATAAATCAGAACACTGCCTCTGGAAAGCAGGCATTGAAGGAACAGATCAATGAGCTTCCTAGAGATATGAGAATGTTTTATATCTTGATAGATATTTTTATGATAGTAACCAAATACGTCTAGATGTACATTTATCTGAGTATGTCTTTTCATGTAAATTTTACCTTTTTAAAATTATTTTTCATACAAAATTGAATTCATTCCAGTGTGAAAAGTGAACTAATAAATTATTTTAAAATGTTGACCCTGGGGGTGGCATATACCTGCAATCCCAGCACTAGGGAGGCTGAGGCAGAAAGATTGCTGCATACATTGTATGTTCAAGGCTGGCCTGAAGTACATAGGGAGAACTTGTCTTAAAACATTTCCCCCCAAAATGTACACTGCAGACATTGATATACCAAATACAACTTAGTAAGCATGCAAACCCCACAAGTCTTAAAAGAACAAAATGATAGATTAAAAATATTAGATTCATTAAATTCACTCCATTAATAATAGTATAAAGAGATGAAAAATCAACTTATATTGTAGAAAACAGTACATATGTTTGAGAAAAAAATCATATTCTGTATATGCAGAAATGTTCAAAATTAGTTTAAATAGAAATGTAAATATTTAGTGGGAAATTTGAATTTAATGAAAGTAAGTTATTAGATTTCTAATAAAATGTGATAATATTATAAACATTATTATTCATTCAGGCCAATAAAGGATGAATCTTTTTGAAATACCAGGATGCACCCATAGAAATGGCTAACAGTAAAAAAATAGTAAAAGCAATAGAGACATCCACTCTTTGAAACTATCTATGGTAAATTTAAATTAGCAGCATCAGGTGAAATACATTCTGTGGGTGCAGTACGGTGAGGGGAAGAGAAAGAGAAGGAGGCAGACACAGAAAAAGACGAGGTAGACAGAAAGGTGATACAAGTAGAGATTTAGATTTATGTATTAGATTATGGCTGTTTATTTACCTTTCCTTACAGTGTGGTTCTTTTTCAATAGGATGATTTTGATAAGAGAAGAAGCTAAGAGACTCAGAAATAGTAAACCATTTAAATACTTATTTTAAGAACGTGTTTTACTCATTTGTCACAATAGAGACTTGCTGCCATCTGTCATTCCTTCAACAAATTCTCATCAGTCACTTTCTATATGAGAGGCCACAGAAAACAATTAATTATCATCCCAAAGCTGTATCTATTTTGGAATATTCAGGATCAACAGAATGCGTCATAAGAGTGAGAATAGTAATTTGAACAGCCTAAAATCACCAGTATAAACAATATTTTTAGGCTTCTGGTGAATAAAATGAGCCATTTGGTTTCAGTATAGTCAGTTTTTTCCTGAAAATGTTTATGTTGTTCAGTGCAGGAGCTGTATCTCACTGTTAGAGTGCTTACCAAGCACATTCATGGATCTAAGTTTAAAGCCCATTACCACAAGAATAAAAAATAAAAATAAAAAGATCACATTGGCCAATATAAATAATATCCCTATGACTGCAATAATGTGAAATTGCATACGTTTAAAAGACACATCATTTAAAATATTTAGCTTGCATTATCTGTCTTACGTGAAAGAGTTTTGAAATACCTTGACTTTGACAGGGTCTCTTTCTCATCAAAGTTTAGGCAGGCTTGTAAAATTTTTCCTAATCTGTCTTTGCATGTGCTTATAAATTCCAATTTTAGTAAGAGTGCTCTCAAGTCAGTTTAGCAGATGCCCTTCTTAAATATCTGAGCACCTTTGATGTCTAATCAAGCCCCTCATCTTCCATCATCGCACAGGCAATGTCTCAACACTTTGGCTTGGTAAGCAAGAATACTGTAAGGATGGTTAAGCTAGACTGTCTCCTGATGCTTGTCTTAGTCCATCTAGGATGCTAGAATAGAATATCACAGATCAGATCATTTAAATGACAAATATTTATTAACATAATTGTGGAAGCTAGAAAATCCAATATCAAGTCTTTGGCAGAGTTGATGTCAGCATGGTCCTAATGCCTTGTTCAGGGACGGCCTGCCCATCGTCCTGTATCTGTGGTGGGACAGTGTGCTAAACCCATTTATTAGATCTTCACTCTCATTACCCAGTTACTTCCTAAAAGATCGCTGTATACTGTGAATCTCATCATATCTGTATTAAGATTTTAACATGTGAACTTTGAAGGTGTACAAACATTCAGTCTACAGACCTTTTGCTCTTTCCACTACTCTCATTCTTCTGGTTGGCTCTGAATTTTCTCTTTTCCAGGCTGTACTCAGAACTGGGTCCAGTTCTCTCCTTTACGGAAAGACTGCATTGCAGCGGTCACTGCATCAATCGCCCCCAGCGGTCCTTCCAGAAAAGTTTGCCCTACCTTGCTGTCTTCAACAAGTGTCATGGGTATCTGTTTCTTTAACATCTTAATTCCTAAGGACATAGATCTTCAATTCACAATGTTCACATTCTCATACCAATAAATTAAGATGATTTACTAATAATTGAATATGTTATACCTCTATCTCCATTCATTAATCCATTGAAAGACATTGAATGATTTTCAAACCTTTTAAAGGCCTTCATGAATTAGAGTAATTGAACAATTAATCGCTCTTGATAGTATCTTTCAATAAACTCTCACTATCTGAGGCTGGTATTTTCACCATTTTACCATTAATATGGCCTCGAGCAAATGAAGTCCTCTTCCAAGTTATTTTACAAAAGTAGTGGCCAAATTAGCTCCATAATTCCTTCCTGTTCTTCTAGAAGTTCAATACTACTATGTTTTTGACACCTATTACATACTATGTGATATGAGGATTGAAAAAAAAATAACCTGGTCTGACACAGTTCACATTCTATCTCCTTTCCTTCCCAGAATTTCCCGTTCCTTAAGTAAAGTTATGGTCAAGAAACTCACAAATTCACTCTAAAACATGATTTTCTGGCAGCTTGAAAAGATGCATCACTTTTGCTTTGGGCTATGTGCAGTGTTTCGTCATTTTCATGGTGATTGCCTGAAGATGAATTCGATATGTTCATTTAAACAAACCTCAGCATAAAGATACAGTTTCAGAAAAGCCAGCTGTGGAAGTAACTTTCTTCTGCTCATTTCCCACTAGTTAAGAGAAAGGAATGTCAAAAAGTGACACTGTGTATTGGCATTTCTTTCCTCAAATTTTAATCATTTTCAGATGAGAAAATATGGCAGTTACAAGTGTGGCAGGTATATTTTATTGAAGTTTTAATTTTAGTTTCAGGTACCTACTGCTTCACATTCAGGCTGTGCTGGTATCCCATGTTCACTTCAGAACACATTTTTCCCTAAATTTTTTTGGGGGGGATTCTCCGAGTTTGGCAAATAAATATTAGCATTAATGTCAAAAGAATGCTACAAACAAAGTCCTTGAACTGTTTGCTCAAAAATTAAGTTTGTAGTTGCATTAAAAATTAATGTTAGAACATAAAATTGTGCTGTCCTTGGTGCCTGATAATTAAAATGAATTTGTTGTAGAGAAAAAAGCACCAGTAGGATAAAATGTATTTAGTATTTGTATCCTTTATGTTTTCATGGGGTGGGGTTACTTTTCGATAATGCAATTAGTTTTTTACAAGATTTCTCAGCTCTGGGAACTCCAGTAATTTGAGATTTTATTCATTATTTTCCTCTTCACACCTATTATGTTGATTAAAGTATTTTAAAAATATGGCTGTATGTATATAATGCATTTTCTTGTGGTTTATTTTAAAAAAGAAATATACTATTTCATGAGTATCACATCTCACATAAACTACAGATTGTTCTGGATTTTTCTTACCATAATTAAATTTATGATAAAGTTACTGTACAGAACACCATAACATAACATATCCATCTACTAAAAGGGACATGTATAAAGTGTCAAATCACTCTATAGTCATTAATTTTGATAAAATTACCTGGGCTTTAGTCACACTAGGTCCCTTTTACAGTGCTATTCCTAGGCTGGATAGAAAATGAGTTGGACTGCGGACTAAAATAATGTACCTAGAACTCATATAGTGTCACCTGCCAGAGTTTATCCTTAAGCATACTACAAAAGCTGCTTTTATTTACAACATAAGTTTGGGCAATAGAATATGTCATGATCAAAATTTACATACTTTATTTTTCTAATTGTCCAAGTAAGACACAAATATATCATTGTGGCTAAAGTTAAGATGATAGGGCTGGAGGTACAGCTCAGTGGGCTAAGTGCTTGCCGCTAAGCACTAAGGCCCTGAGTTCGATCCCCGGTCCCGGAAAAAAAAAAAAGATGATAGACTCCTCACTACTCTGTGCAGACTTGAACTGACTGGAAAAGAAGAATCAGGCGGGCTGTGGCCCACTGACAGCACTGTTGCCAGCTGAACACTGCGGAGAGAAGGTATTTCCCATCTATTTCCTGGGGGCATGGCGGGCGACACAGCTAGCACCATTACAGTCTGAGCCTCTGCCCTCTGTGCGCCTGAAGGTCTGTGAACTGGGTTCCCGCGGAGGCCCTCCCTGTGCATGCCAGCATTGAGTGAGGTTTTGATGCAGGAGCTCCAGGAGCCACTGAGATTGTGGTTTGGGTCTGGGCTTCACTTGTGCCCTGTTCTCCAGGTGGTCACACACACAGACTGTGATCGCTGTTGGCGCGGCCCACTCCTCACGCTTCTGCCTGGACTGAAGAAGAATCAGGCAGCCTACAACCCACTGATGGCCTGGTTCCCAGCTGAATGCTGCCAAGAGCACCAGGTATTCCCCATCTATTTCCTGGGGGCAGAATGGGCAACTTATGACCCTGCCCCCTTTACAGTCTGAGCCTCCACTCCCCCCCCCCAATGCTCCTGGTGCAGACAGGAGATCCTCACTCAGCAGCGCTTCGAACTGCGCTCACCTGGGTTCCCTTGGAGGCCCTCCCTGTGCGTTCCCAGCATTAAGTTTGGGCACGGGTGCTCCAAGAGCTGCTGAGACCATGGTTCTGGTCTGGGTTTCATATGTGCCCTGAACTCCAGGTGGTCCTACACTCAGATAGTCTGTGATGATTGTTGGCGCGACCTGTGTCTGGATTCTAAACATTGTTATGGCAAAAATCAAAAATCGGGTCAAACTCTGCAGGAGATCAAAGAACTTATTCAGAACAAATGAAGTTTTAAATAATTTTAATTTAGAATCAATTGGACCAGTCATTGCCCCCCATTCCTGATCAGAGAATGTGGCAATTAACTGCCTTTATTCTTACCTTATATGCACTTTTTGTTTCCATGGTAATAGATTGGAATGTTTAGGCCTGGCCACAGTTGTTTACCTTGCACTATGTGACCATGTCAGGCTCTGGCCACAATGATATATACTTTAACAACTCAGGCAGGGAGAAGAATTCCAGGACAAAGTCAGGACTGCAAAGTTAACTCTTTACAATCCCTCCAGGATGTTTCTCAAGACACATTTTGAGGCTTGTCTATCTTAAAATGATGTGCTAAAACTCACCACCCCTTACAGCATGTCCTGAACTGACTGGAGATGTAGAATCAGGTGGTCCACAAGCTGTTGACCCTGCAGCTCATGTCTGGGTTTTGCCTGTATCCTGAACTACTTGGGGTCACAGGACCACTGGCCTGGGATTGCACCACCAGTGCAACCAGATTCTGGGTCATACATGTGCCCTGAACTGGAAGGGGCTGCTGGAACAAACCATTTGCCATCAACTGACATCACAGTTCATGTCTGAGACCTGGGAGAACTAGGTACACTTTAACATCTACTGGACAACCCTAGCCTAAACAGGGCATCTCAATGAACACTGAGGGGCAGGCCTGCCCACCAGGAAACCTAGAGCCACTTGCAACCTATGCTGAACTGCCAGAGAAGAGGGAGTCTGTGCATTCTTCCTCCAGCACCAAACATGACAAGAGAAAGAGCTAAAATGCAATCTCAGAACTACACCCCACTCAGAGCAAGTCCAGGAGATACTGACATAGGAGAACTTGGTAAATACATACCTGAAATTGCTGAAATGATTGCAGTGGAAGAAGTAAAGAAACAACTCCATCAGGCCATAGAAGAGATTAGATCTGATATAATCTCTAAGGCAAAAAATGAAATGGCAACAATAATGAAAGAAATCCTCTGCAAATTGAGAGAAGAAAGAGATAAAAAATAGATGAACATAGGCAATGGATGGTAACATTACATGAGTAATATAGGCATGAATTAGAACACATGAAATAGACTCAAAGAGATTTCCAGGAAATCAAAACTTCCACTGAAAGCTTGAAAAACCGCCTGAATGAAGCCAAAGATAGAATTTCAGATCTTGAGGCCAGCATGGCAACCAGTAATTGTGAAAGGAAGGATCTCTAAAAATCAATAAGGATCAGGAAAAATCAATTCAACAGCCGCAACATGGGGAAAAGAGCAATAATGTCCAAATAATGGGAGTCAATGAAACAGCAGGGTGCAACACAAATGACATGAAAAGAATATTTGCAGAAATAATAGCAGAAAAATTCTGAAGCATGGGAACAGAGTCTGAGATACAGGTAAATGTGGCATATACAACTCCCACTAGTCATAACCATAATAAAACTACACTCAGACATATAATAATCAAGATCCCAGATCTCCGGCAAGGAAAAAGACTATTAAAGGTTGCTAGAGAAAAGAAATGGATCACCTATAAAAGAAAGCTCATCAGAATCACAGCAGATTCCACAACACAAACCATCTAATTGAGAAGAGCTTGGAGCATAGTATTACAGGTAATAAGACAAAACATCTTCCAACCAAGATTGATGTCTCTTGCTAAACTATCCTTCAAGTGTAATGGAGAAATAAAATATTTCCATGACAAAGAGAAACTGAAGAACTTCATGAGTGCCAAATATTCCTTGCATAAAGCACTAAAAGACATTCCACACAGAGAAGACAATGAGTGCAATTTCAAGAACAACAATAGAAAGGAATCCTCAGGAAGAACAAACAAGTAAACAAGTAGAAAAAGTAGGAAACCAACAGTAAGTAAATAGCCTGGCAATGATAAGCCAGCACATATCAGCTGTAACCATAAATGTAAATGGCATCAATTCACCAGTCAAAGGAAACAGACTAGCAGAGTGGATTAAGAAACAAAATCCAACAATATGCTATAAACAGGACACACATTTTACTCAAAAGGAAATTCATAGACTGAAAGTCAAAGGATGAAAAACAATCGTGCATGCAACAGGAACCCAGAGAAAGCAGGAGTAACTATTACATTTGCAGACAATGTAAACATCAAAGGGGAAACAACTGAAAGAGATAAAGAAGGTCACTACATACTTGTTAGGGGAAAACTGCAAGAGAATGAGATAACAATCCTAAGCATATATGCACCAAATATTGGAGCACCAAACTACATAAGACAAATCTTAATGGACATGAAAGCCCATATAATCAATCACACCATTGTAATAGGGGATATTAACACCCTTTGAAACAAAGACATACTCATAAGTGAAATAAATCAGCAGTGCATGTGCAGGCAACGTATTTTATCACTGGTGTAGGAACCTGAGGGTGGGAATATAAACTAAGAGACATGAAGGAAATCTGTTCAGAAACAAAGAGCAGATGGGACGAGGGAAAGGAGAGAAGAAAGAGACAAAAATGTATATATGTATATATGAATATACATATATGCAGGAGGGCTAACATGGTTCTACTATTGTATTATATCACTTAATGCTAAGGGATGATTGATGACGGGTTATTTGATCAATCTTGTATGTCTGTATGTGTTATGCTGAACACACACTTCGAAGATATCAATATGCAAAGCAGCAACTATTGGTGGTTTTTTTTTTGTTGTTTCTTTTGTGTTTTTTTTTGTCTTTGGTTTTTTGTTTTTTGTGTTTTTCTGTTGTTGAGAGGATTAATTGTCTGACCAATTTTGCATGTCTGTATCTGGGTTCATATATATACACTTCGAAGATATCAATAGGTAAAGCAACAACCACTGTGGAGTCCATGTCACCTTGTCTGTAGATCAGTTTTGATTGTACTATTTTTTTTGTGCTAATTTGTGTCTGTTTGTTAATATGTTTTTGTGCTTTTATTTTTTTAAAAATAAAAATTAAAAAAAAGACATAAGTCAATTGGACAAAAAATCAGCAAAGAAATAACAGATCTGAACCAAAGCTGTGAACAAATGGACTTAGTAGATGCATACAGAATATTCCACCCCACAACATCAGGAAACACGTTTTTCTCAGCTGTACATGGGACTTTCTCTAAAATAGACCACATTCTAGCCCATAGAGCAAACCTACCTAAATGTAAAAGAATTGAAATTATCACATGTATATTATCTGACCACAGTGCAATTAAATTGGAAATTAATGACAAAAGTAACTCCAAAAACTCCACAAACATTTGGAAATTAAACAACAAACTCCAAAACAACCAAAGGGTCACAGAATAAGTTAAAGAAGAAATTTAAAAGTGCCTACAAACAAACAAAAATGTAGATACAATTTACCAGAATCTGTGGGATGCAAAGTAAGCAGTTCTCAGGAAAAATTATAGAAGTGAACTCACACATAAGGAAAACAGAAAGAGAACAAATAAATAGCCTAATGCTGCACCTCAAACTTTCAAAAAAAGAACAAGTCAAAACCAAAGCCCAAAGAAGGAGGAGATTATAAAGATCAGGGCAGAAATTAGTGCAAATAAAATGATGAAAACCCTACAAAAATATATGAATCAAAGAGTTTTTTCTTTGAAAGAATAAGTAAAATTGATAAACTCCTACCCAACTTTATCAAAAAAAAGGAGAGAACACAAATTCACGCAATAAGGAATGAAAGGGATGAAATTACTACAGATTCTACAGAAATTTAGAAGATCATTAATGCCTACTTTGAAAATTTTTACTTCCATAGGATAGAAAATGCAGAATAACTGGACAGATTCCTAGATATGTATGAATTACCAAAGCTGAGTCAAGAAGATATAAAAATCCTGAACAACCCAATACCAATTAATGAGGTTGAAAATGTGATTAAATCTTACAAAGTTTTTACACTTACAAATGTGTTTAAAAACCCACAAAGAAAAGCCCAGGTCCTGATAGATTCACAGCAGAATTTCCCAAGAAATTCATACAATATTTAGTACCAATAATCCTCAAACTCTTCAATGAAATTGAAAAGGTAGCAATTCTCCCTTACACATTCTGGGAGACAAGTGTTATGCTAATACAAAAACCAGAGAAAGACCCAACCAAGTAAGAGAACTACAGATCAATTTCCCTAATGAACATAGATACTAGCAAGTAGAATGCAACAAATCATCAAGAAAATCATATACCACGACTGGGTCAGATTCATTCCAGGAGTGCAGGGATCATTCAACATTCACAAATCAATTAATGTTATAAACCATATCAATAGGGCCCAAAACAAAAATCATATGATCATCTCAATAGATGCAGAAAAAGTTTTTGACAAAGCCCAACTTGCATTCATGATAAAAACTACAGAAAATAGGAATGGATGGTCTTTACCTGAATCTGATCAAAGCCATCTATGGCAAACTAATAGACATCATACTAAATGGACAAAAACTGAAAGCTTTTACTTTAAAATCAGGATGAAGGCAAGCTGTCGGCTGTAACCACTCCTGTTCAACATAGTTCTGGAAGCATTAGCCAGAGCAATTAGACAAGAGAGAGAAATAAAATGAATAAGGATAGGGAAGGAAGAAGTAAATCTATCCCTATTTACAGATGATAGGATACTTTACATTGAAGACCCCAAAAACTCCACAAGAAGACTTCTTGAATTAATTGACAAATTCACTAGTGTAGCTGGATACAAAGTCAACACCCAAAAATCAATAGCATTCCTATACACAAACAACAAATAGACTGAGAGAGATATTAAAGAAAACATACCTTTCACAATAGCATCCAAGAAATTGAAATAATTAGAAATCAATCTAACAAAAGAGGTGAAAGACCTATTCAGTGAAGACTGTAGTACTCAGAAAAGAGATTGAAGAGGATTTCAACAAATGGAAAAATATTCCTTGCTCATGGATTGGAAGAACCAATTTTGTGAAAATGGCCATACTACCAAAATTGTGGTACAGATTCATTGCAATTCCCATTAAACTACCACTGACATCCTCACAGACCTAGAGAAAACATTCCTTGAATTCAACTGGAACCAGAAGAGACCCAGAATAGCAAAAGTAATCCTGGTCAAAAAGGCAAGTCAGGTGAAATCATAACCTCTGACCTGAAATTATAGTATAAAGATACTGTAATAAAATCAACATGGTACTGACTACAAAACAGACCAGAAGATCAATGGATCAGACTGGAATACATACATACAACCACAAACACACTCAGCCATCTAATCTTTGATAAAGCGCCAAACAAATTCACTGGAAGAACGATAGACTTTTTAATAAATGGTGCTGGAGAAATTGGTTTGCCACCTGCCAAAGATGGAAAATAGACCCAAGTATATCGCCATGCACCAAACTCAAGTCAAAATGGATCACAGGTCTCAATATTAAAACAGAAATACTAAATCTATTTGAAGAGAAAGTAGGTAAAACATTGAAAACATAGGGGTAGGCACAGAGTTCAAGAACAAAAACCAAACTGCCTGTGAAATACTTCAAAGATCAACAAATGGGATCTCATCCTACTGAAAAGTTTCTATGCATCTAAAGAAATTAACAACAGAGTAAAAAAAAAAAAACCCACAAATTGGGAGCAAAATTTAGCTGACTGTCCCTTGCACAAAAGTCTTCTATCCAAAACATATAAAGAATTAAATAATAAAAATAAGCCCCTCCACATTCAGACCCAATCCAGAAATGGGCATCTGAGATGAATACACACATCAGATAAAGAAATACAAATGGCAAATAAATACATGAAAAAATCTTTAACATCATTAGTCATTCGAGAAATGCAAATTATAGCAAGAATGAGATTTCACCTCATCCCAGTAAGAATGGCTACCATTAAGAAATCAACCAATAACAAATGCTCTCAAGGCTGTGGAGAAATAGGAACTCTTCTGCACTGCTGGTGGGAATGCAGACTGGTGAAACCACTGTGGAAAGCAGTTTGGAGATTCCTCAGCAAACTAGGTCTGGAGGTCCCATTCAATCCTCTTATTCCCTTTCTGGGTATTTTCCCAGAAGATCTGAAAACATCATATCACAGTGATATATGTGCACCCATGTTCATAGCAGCACAATTTGTAATTGCTAAATTGTGCAAGCAATGCAAATGTCCACCCACTGAGGATTGGATAAAAGAAATTGTGGTACTTTTATATAATCGAGTATTACTCAGCTATAAAGAAAGATAAATTTGAGGCTTTTATAGGTAAATGGTCACAACTAGAGACTGCACTCATAAGTGAAATAAAGACCTGCATGTGTAAACAATGTATTCTCTCACTAGTGTAAGAACCTGAAAGAGTGAATAAAAACTACGAGGTATGCCAGACATTGTGAAATGAAAGGAAAATACTGAAAAGTAAGGGGCAACTGGAGTATGGGAAGGGAGAAGGGAAAGAGGGGGAAATTATGTATGGATGTATATACAGCATATGCTGACAGTTGTACTACTGTCTTCTATTGTTTTACTGAAAGGAACAGTTAAGGATAACTGGTCTGATCAATCTTGCATGTCTCTGTTTGTTTTCCTGAGAAACCACTTTGGAGATATCAATATGTAATACAACATCCATTGTTAATTTCCTACCCTTTTGTCTGTAACTCTGTATTATTTGTATTGTTCTTACACTATTTTGTAAATGGATGTCTGTTTGTTAATATTTTTCTTCTTTTATTCTTAAAAAAAGATGATAAAGGACCATAAAGAATAACATAGAAATATCATAATTTACTTTGTTTTGCAATATTGCTGTTGTTTCTCTGGCAGTCATCATTCTATAGGTTTTCTTTTACTATAATACAATGTACAGATATGTGCATATCAATCATATTTCTTCCCTTTATTAAAATACATGAAGTTTTAAGTGAATTTTGCTCTACTTCATTTTTTCTAACTGCATACATCATCCTCCAAACTATGACTCCTTTGATGCATAATATAAATATTAATAGCAATATCTTTATATACATAGAACAGTATCTCATTAATTCTCATATAAATTGTTCTGAAGCTTAAACTTATGTATACACTGCCTTAGTCAACACTCTTGAGCATACATTGTGTGTATTAAATTATAATTTTAGATAACATGTTAATTAGAGGTGATATAATGAGGCTCATTTTAAATTTCATGTTAAGAATAAATCATTGTACCAAGTATATTTCACTCATCATTCATTTAGATTCCTGGTCTTATGTTTGACTGTGCTTTCTCTAGCTTTATTGTTAAAACAACTCCAGGTAGAGATTTCTAAAATCTGGTATCTAAAAATGGATTTACTTTTCTGTAACAGAAAGATGAGGAAAATTAAGATTTTTCAATTATTTATTTAAAATAATCTTTGTGATATGTATATTACCAATCCTTCAAATGCATGCAATAATTATATATTTCAAATATACACTAATACCTGAAAAAATAAACAAATTATGTGTGAATAAATAATTCAAAGTGACTAACATTCTGTGGATTCTGCATCAATACCATGTATTTCCTCCTCTGCTGGTTATAACCGAACAGAGGGCAGAAGAGGCAGTACAATAGTGTTGGGTTATTAACAGTGTTGATAAGATATAATTTAATACAGAAACCAACTATCTTGGCTCAGTCTTGCCAAGCCACATGCATTTGTCTCTTACAGCCTGGCATTGAAGCTCCTGTCTAAGGGTCTATGTTGCTTCATGTATTATCATCAAACTCAAGCCATGGCACAGGAAACCATTCTGAGCTGGTTTATAACCCTCAGTATTGCTGCTGAAAGGCAGCACTTTCTAACACCAGGAATAGGGCACCTATGTGTTAGATCACCTGTATTTCTGACCTGAGGATCTCATCCCACAAGGCTGTCTGGACCTCATGGTTACACAATGAAGCAGGGAGGATCTTCATATGCTTTGCAGCCAGTTAAACCAGTTAAACACTCATGATTCCCAAGAATTTGCCCCTGCAACACAGAATATTTATGGGCTAGACTAAATTTATTAGGCCTCTTCAGGTGATTAAAAGTTAATAACTATTTTAGCATCTTAGGATTGCTTTGATATTTTCAAATTTGCATTGAAGTTTCAAATATATAGTGAAGATTAGACTGTCAGATATGACACAGATTGAAATTTGCTGCTGTGTATTCCTTTTAAATCAAAATTATAAGAAAATTATTCTTTCATGTACCTGAAATACTCTCATGAAGTCCAGTCAAACCCTAGATAATTTTGGGATTGAAGTACATAACAGGAACTAAAAGTATACCAGCAGTTTTAGACTGACACAGGAGTGATGAAGTCAGAAATTTAGTTAGGCACAACTCAACTATATGTTACTAAGTTTTCATCTCTTTCTAATCAATAAGAAATCACTGAAGTTTTATGCAGGTACAAACTTGCTCAGATTCCATGTTTTATAATGTTCATTCTGGTTTAGAGGATGAATGGATTTTAAGTACGAAGCAAATTGCATATAAGTCAAATTTACAGTTATTACAGAAATTCAGCAAAATGGAACTAACTAATGTATTTTGGGGGGGAAGATGGAAAGAAAGAGTTGGACTTGAGAGAATTTACATGAAAAGACCAATTTAATTTACTTTTGATAGATTTGATAGCTAATTATTAATCAGTAAAAGATTGTTAGCACACATGTTCTCTTTTTGAATCAGAAAATTATTTTTTCTAATTATAAGATCTATTCCTGCATCCGAAGATGGAATTTACTTTTCTGTTTCCATGAGCTATCTTAAAATGAACCATAGTTTAAAAATAATTTTATTAACTACAAGAAGCCATAATTCCAAATGGTATATTATTGTAACTCCTTTAAAAGGAACATATTATGATTGGCATCTTGATTATTAGATTCCAGATACACTTGGGAACTGATATTACAGTAAGAAATATTGAGCTGAATCAACTGAAAGCAGCATTTAGTTTTCACAATTTTATCTCTTCCGTAAGGGGCGGCGACTTTTAGCACAACATTTAAGATAATGTGTTTTGAGAAACATCCTGGAGGGGCTGTAGAGAGTTAACTTTGCAGTTCTGATTTTGTCCTGGAATTCTTCTCCTTGCCTGAGTTAAAGTATATATCATTTTGGCCAGGGCCTGACCTGTTCACATGGTGCAAGGTAAACAACTGTGGCCAAGGCTAAACATTCCAAAATATTACCATGGAAACCAAAAATGTGTATAAGGTGAGAACAAAGGCAGTTAAGTGCCACATTCTCTGATCGGGAATGGGGGGCAATGACCGGTCCAATTGATTCTAAATTAAAATTAATTAAAACTCCTTTGTTCTGAATGAGTTCTTTGATCTCCTGTGGAGTTTGACCCAATTTTTGATTTTTGCCGTAACACTTCAATGAGGACGAGAGTTCACTTTTAGCACTTTTACTACGTAGCGAAGCTCTACAAGACACCATTTAAGAAATATTGAAGAACAAGTAAGTCCTTTCTTATACACAATAAAAATTGCAATGGTTAACACTACTAACTGTCTTTGGAGAAAAATGTTTATATCATTTTTGAATTTAACATTTATTTAATTACATTTACATTCTGGCTAAAGAATACCTGCATTTTCATAGCAATGTAAAATACACTTCTGCAGTAAATCCTATGACAACAAGAATTCATAGAATTAGAGCACCTTTCAGTCTTGAAATATGTAGATAAATACAATGTGGACAAATGCTATAGTTGTCATATAATCAGTATTTATTCCCAATCCCAGTGCTGGGGGCAGCTATTTGCAGAATCACAGTAGTAGATCTAAAGCCTTATGAAAATGATAACATGCAGAGTTTGAATTAGGAAGGTTATAGCTCAGGAATATTTTTAAAATTAGAACTACTAAAGTGCTTTTAACTTTTTAAAAGTTTGTTACTGACGAATAAAATTTAAGCACTGGAATCACATGATGTGTGCTAATGGCAGCTGTACCACACAGTTACAAGGTGACATGGAGTAATTTCTGTTTCTCTTGCCACCTGAACATGTGTACGTCTTCTTTTCTTTTTATAACATTATTCATTAGCTGGCTAACACTATTTGACACAATTTTTTTATTTGACAGACTAGAGTATGGGAAGCAATAAGAGACAGTGAAGAGAGGGAACAACAGTTTGCTCAAACTTGCAGTATATATCTTCTCTATAATCTGCACCTAATTATGTCACATTTTCCCATTTCTGATCATTAACAGTTACCTGGAGAATACTGCACACTCAAAGGCTGAGCTCATCAGCGACCATTTCTGGAGCTGCAGATGAGGTTCCATTTCTCTCTTCTCTAAGTTGTGGGGGGTCACAGAAGTCTGAATCAAATTGGATTTCTCTAAGTTAGAAGAGGAAATTATATGTTAAATAATTAACTAATACCATAAAATAACCTACCAACCTTGACTCTTGAAAGAACTTGGAACTGTGAAGAGGAGAATATATGACCAGAAAAAAATGCTTAGAAACATAGCAAAAGTTAATTTTAAACGGTAAGACTTAGTGATCTTAAAATTTTAAATTTATTTGACTCAGCTGTATTTCTTCTTTGTAAGCTCTAGTCCAGGAACTTTGGAGAGATCTAATAAGACATACACACATGTGGATGTAATTAAATTAGAGTTGCTCATGATCACAATTGTGAAGTGTTAGATGACTTCAGATATGAACATATTTAATTGGCCTTTCTCAGTTTTAATTAAAAATAACAAAATTGAATATCAAATACACATAAGTTACTTATATGTGATTAATGTTTTTATCACTGATTTTAACATATTAATGTTAGGCACACAAATGCCCTACAAAGAAGTGACTCTTTCTGATTTCTAGTAAGGGCACAAAAGCTAAAAGAGGTATGAAATTCTTCACATAACATAGGTGGAGAGCAACAGAGGTGCACTTGAAACTGGACAATATGACTTTAGGGTTGATGTATTAATTCCCATAAAACTGTCAATTAATACGCATTTGTTCAGTTTTTTGGAGCATCTCAAGTTGATCTATATAATAAAAATAATCACAGACTTTGAGCCATTTTGATTTAATATTTTGCAGTTCCTGAACCTAATTTTTCTTGAGAGAATTGGAAAATATGTATTAATGTAGCTTCTACACTTCACTATTCAGTTCTCTATTTTAGAGACTATCATGATTTTCTAAGTTCAAGCTTAATGTTACCTATCAAAATGTCTTCTAATTTCATGGAGAATGTATTATAACTTTGTTATTTCAATAATTATACCAGTAACCAAAACAAAAAAATGCATACTGAGAATAAAAGTGTTTCAAAGACATGCAAATAAGCATGTAATAATTAACAGAAGTAAATACATAATAATTGAGAATACATTGACAATACAATAGTGTTTCATTTCTGTGTTTATTGTTCATTCTTTACTCATGCATACATCTAGCTATTCATTTATTTGTAAGAATAGCAGTGCAGATACAGAAAAGCAGCACAAGGTTGTGATTAATATCAGAGGAAATATTAACCAGTGCTGAAATCCATTACTGATTTTAATATTGAGAATTTCAATAAAACAATTAAATCTTATCTGGAAAAGAAATAAAATAATTGTAGTTTTGGTATATCATTTTGCTAAAATAAACTAGTGAATGCATTAAAATATATAGAACAATATTTGCATTAACCAAATTCTGAGAATTGTTAGACATGTCTCTTCGTACAGAAATATTTATTGCATCAATAAATACTTGAACCCTCCCTCACTTCCTAACTAACCCCTGACCTGTGTGTTGATCCTAAGTCCATCATCTTCTCCTGGCAGCTCTGATCTCTGTTGTCACAGTCTCTCGACTGCTAGGAAAATAATTTTCATCTCTACTAAATTTTATTTTAATTACACAAACATATAGTACAGGGTGATAAATAAATACATCTATATTAGAAATAATAAATTAGGGTAGTTAACTTTTTCATATCTCAACGTTTTAAACTTTTTGATTCACATATAATTGTACATATTTATGAGATGCAATGTGACAGTTTGATACACGTATACTATATGTAATGATCAAATCTGAATAACTCAATTTGCATCGTTTTAACATTACTGTGATAGGAACCTTTCTGATCCTCGCTTCTATTTGTCCACTTACACAAAATCTTAAAAGTCAGGTAGGCAGACAGGCAAGTAGCTACTATGCTCATGAAGTTTAGAAAAGCAGCTAATATGAACTATGTAGTTTCATGGTGAAGATCAAATTTGTGCTGAAAATGTTCTAGATTAGTAAAAGCAAAAATACTGGAGAGAAGGTTTTGAGAACAAAAATACAAATTGAGCAGTTTGTGCTTTTGTTTATGTCGCTCATATCCTGATGGTCTCAGGACCCCAGGAATCTCAGCACGCAGGGAAGCTGATGCAGGAGAATTACAAGTCTGAGGTCAGAGTGGGTAGATCTGTGGTAAACCGGTCTAGGGAACTAGTGGCCTAAAGTCTGAAAGTTCTGAATAAAGGAGAAGGGTTGGGAGAGAGGGCCAGAGAGGGATAGAGACCGCGAGAAGAATTGAAGGGGTCGGGAGAGAGGGCAGGTGAGAGAGAGGAGAGGAATGAGGAAAGAGGTGACGGACAAAGGACCCGGAAGGGAAAGACAATGTTTATTTCTTTTGCTGTTTTGTTTCTTTTTTGAGGCAGGGTTTCATGCTAGCCTTGAACTCATCGTGTAGCTCAGGCTGACTTTAAAGTCAGAGCAGCAGTTCTTCTGTCTCAGCCTCCCCAGTGCTGGGTTTAAAGGTTTTGGACACCTTGCCAAGCAAGATTTCAATTTCATAACATAAATAGATACTCTGTGGGAAGCCGGGATAGTCCCTAAATCCATTGCCAGTTTGAACACAAATGAGTGGCTCCAGAAAGAAACCTGTAAATCTCCAGAGATTCCCCTTTATTTAGGCTTTAATCCAAGTTTCCATTCCACTTTACTCAGTAAATTCTGACCATATAAAAATGAAATTACTACTTTCAAGAAAAATTTTCTCCTGACACGAATCATGCACACTGTATCTCATAGCTTTTCAAGAATAATTTACACCACACAGAGGTTGTGTGTATTTAGCGATTTGGGGATGAAATTTTTAGAACGCACACTAAGTAATTATGACTTACTATTAATATTCAAGAGAAAGAATTACCTTCAGCAAGCACTTTTTCATACAAATTAGCATTCCTATATTAATTAATATGCTAATGTAAATTATTTCAAGCAAATTTTAAATATGGATATTAATTTTAGGAAAATATTTCTACTTGAGACCTTACATTTGTTTTAAAGATCTTCCAATTAAATCTAAGTATGGTTGTACTTTGTTACATATTTTAAAAATTCTTTGTTCTGCGGTTTTCCTAGTCAATGAAGGAAACCAAGGAATAGACTTTTATTATAAATGTCATATATAGAATTGATCTGTCCTGTTTTCTTTAGTGTCGGTACTTTTCACATAATTCACAATACCTGGAAAATAGTAAATAGATAAAAATCTTATTTCCTTTTTATTCCTTTCATTTCTCACTTTTTAATAAATGAAAAAAATTATGCCATATAATCACAACTATAAAATATACTGAATGTAAAATTGGTGGCAAGTTATCTGCCTGTTCCTCTGCCTCAAATTTAGTTGTTTGCCTATAAATTGAATTGATAAGAGTTTTTACAGAGTTTATGTAAGTGACTTCTGTTAGATAAATGTGTTAGGATTATTTTTCTCCTAATTCATACCTTGTTAAAAATTCCATCAGAATTTTTAAGATTTAATATCTGTTCTTATAAAAGAGTGTGGTAAAGTTGATCTTTATAAGGTTACTTCTTGTGTTATCTTAGACATCTGTGCTTATTCTAAATTGGTGAGTATGTTTTAGACAAAGGTGTGGAAACATGCAAGTCCACAAACTATAGTTGACAGAAATAAAAGGGCTGGGAGAGTATAATTATGTTAAATGAAATGACTGAACAGTTCCAACCCAACTGCATACAGGCCGCATATGATATGAGGATAAATGTATGGGTTAAATGGTCATTATTTAATTTCTTTACAAAATATTTATCTTGGAAAATAAACTGATGTAAACCTAATAATTGTAAGATAATTTATATTGTATTAGTGTAATACACATGTGCTTGCTTTTTTCATAAGAAAATATTTTGTTAGCATTCATCTGTGCTTATATCTTAAGAAGATATCCAAGTATGAGGGAAAGAGAGGATTTCCAGTCCTTTGAATGATATGACTTTAGCTCTTCAACCCCAATATCAGGAGTTGAAAGAAGTAGTAACATAAAATTATTGCACAGCTACCTACTATCAACACACAAGGATCACAAACCCGATGATCTGCCACACCCTTCCACTCACGCCAGCATCTCCCTCTGGCGGCTTTGACCATGAAAAGTCCTGGCTGCACATCTTCAAAGGCAGAAGGTTGTAAAATAATGTAATAAATAAATCCCAGAAAATATGATTAACAATTGTGACAAATTTTTTTACAAAAACAAAATGCTTACAAAACACATGAACTCTCAGTAGAGTAATTGTTTTGTTTAGTTTTTTGGCTTTTTTTTTTTTTTTGGTTTTCTGTACTACAGAAAATGTCACCAGTGTAGATGGCCTGGGTTGGATAGTGAGACCATCAGCAGTTGGTGATGCTCTGCTGACTGGCTTGAGTCAGTGACATTCTAGTGGTTCACTGTCACTTCGGTAGGTAAATGCTTCTTTAAATGTTTTGGAGATAGCTGAATTCATTCTACGCTTTGTATGGTTTGCGTATAAGTGCTGAACATTTTTGTTTTGGGGGTACTGTGGACTTTTCAAAAGGACGCCTAAGAAGATGATTCTCAAAATAAGGTCCTCTGATTCATGTGCTTTAACTGCTTGAAACATGATCTCATTCCTGCCTATCATCATCTGTTTTTCTTTTTTTATTGAACTATACATCATGACAATTCAAAAGCATTGAAGCTTTAATTACAAACTAAGATAAGAAAAAAAATCACTAATGACACATACTAAAATTAAATGAGTAATTATAAAATGTTAATCTAGAATTCCTAAGTATTTGTAGTGCAACTGTGCTTGTATATTCTTGAAGGCAAACTTTCTCTCTGTACTATTTATTCCGTTATATAATGACTATCACTTTTAATGAAATATGGTTTACATGTAGGTTATAAAGTTTCAAGTATAACTATAGCACGTATTTTACAATTGAAAATAATTTCAAGCAAGCCATGTCAGTAAAAAGTTTGTGCCAGGGGTACAACTCAGCAGCATAAGTGCTTGCCTTGCAAGCCTGAGGTCATGAATTTGATTCCCGGTACCACAAATCCCAAAATGAAAACAAAATTTTACTTAAGATACAGGTAATATCTGATTTAGTTTAAATGTTCATAAAATTTTGAAGGATATTAAGGAAAAATGTGCTTCTATCTTAATGTTCTATCTTACTGTGCAAGCTTTTTAGGGATTAATGAATCTTAAAAATTGCACAAGTAAATTACAAGTAATAATTTAATAAAATAAAAAATACTCTGAATATATGTTTAATGTCTCCAGAGAGATGATAGTTAAAGGAAGATCTCAAGGAAGGAAAGAAGGGAATTGAAACACACAATGGCAAAACACAATGGAACAGTAGCAAGCTCAGCACTTGGAAGCATGCAGTCAACCCGGACTTCCCTCGAGAGTCTGCCCCACGAGGCACGGCTCGCAGTACTTTGGGAGGAGTGATTTGTTCAATAGATTTATATTGAAAGATATTTCAAGTATATCTGTGCTTAGACAAATAAACATTAAAATATATATTACATGATAAATCATATATACATTTTATTCTATATTATTGAAAATTATACTCATATAGAAGCATGTTTAAAACTTCATCTACAAAACAAATAAAGTGACTTGGTGAGATATCAGTCAAGAATCATGGAGGAAGATTTTCTGGTTGTAGTCATAATACTAACTTCTCATGGTGATGAAATTTCTAAGGTTTATATAAAAATTATCACTTTCTTAAATAACATTTTCCAATTTAAATATATAGAAGGCTAAATATTACTTTAAACATTTTTATTAGACTTTTAATTTCTAAATAGTGGTTGTATGAGATTAAAAGGCTATTAATAAATGAATTTAAATAACTTCAAGTAGAATAGAGAATTCTGAACTAAAAGCATTTTTGAGATCTTGCACAGTACTAAATTTTCTTATCAATATAAAGAAAAATTAATCTCTCTTGAATATCTTTCTAAATCATGAAGTCAAATGTATTTCAACAGTTCTGCTTTTCAACAGAATGCATTTTAGTTATATAAATTACCTATTTTAAACAAATACAGTACATAATTTTGAAACTAATAAAGGACTTGAGCAAAAAACAAAGAAGTCAAGTAGTTTTAGATAAAACATACTGCTCTCAATTGCTATCTAAGCTTACTTAGAAATCTTTCCATATTTTTTGAAACATCATTATACAGATATTTTTATTGGATACTTATTATGTAACATATTAAGAATAAAAGTCCTACTCTTAGAACTTAAGAGAACAAATAGAATAAAAATACAAATGGAATGAACTAAGACAGAACAAATGGAATGACTAAATATGTGTTATTACATGTAGTTCTTAAACTGATCTTTTAGTATTCACTTATTTGAAACTACAGAGTTGATACGCCATGTAAGTATTAGCTCAAACCTTATAAAACAATTTTCCTGGTGACATTTATTTGTGGGGAGAAGAAAATTTTGCTGTATGTCTATGTGGACATGATTTAACAAGGACGCTTTTATATTGTAGAGAATAAACACTGCTTATTTTAGATATGCTTCCTAAACTACAATGGCATTAAATATGTAGATCCTTCCTAAACTGTATTTATAAGTTATCACATGAAGCTGAGTGTTAAAATTTTAACAATCAAGCTGCAAAAAAAAAAAAAAAAAAAGAAAAAAAAGTTAAAGTTTTGAATATCCTCCAAATCTGCCTTCATTTTTTTCTTATACTTCAAAAATACCTCAGTTAACCATGGGGTATCCAGTTAACAATCCTTTTTTGCAAACTCAGTTGTAATCAGGAGACAGAGGCAAAGACAACAGATACACATCATCACAGAGGAAAAAACAGAAGAACCATTAGCCATTCAAGGGATACAACCCAGAGCGCAACAATCTGAAGAACATGAGTTTGGAGGAAAAACAAGCTAAACTCTGTACATCCTGATACTTAAGGGAGTAGCCCTACACATTATGATTTTTTACATTTTTTTGGTTTTGTTCTGGTTTTTGGTGCTAGGTATTGAATACAGGACTCCAGGCATGCTAAGCAAGGACTTTTCCATTGAGCTTTATTCCTGTCTTCCCCGTCTCAAGTTATTGTTTTATTTTTTCATTTTGATTTTGATACAGGGTCTCACTAAGTAGCTCAGGCTGACCTTGAACTCACAGTCTTCCTGCCTTATCCTTCTGAGCGCTAGGATTGCAGCACTAGGATTCTGAATGCAGAATCACCATTGCAATCATGGGCAAAGCCCAAAATAAGTCAAGACTCACTTAAAAGATGCTGTTATATATCTACAGATTTCCTGGATTTGGGAAGACCCTTTTGAAGGAAAGAAATATTTGGAAAATCCCATCTATAATCCTAAAATTATGCAAATAGAGGACACTGAATTTTCAAAAATCAACATATTGTTAATGTTGGGACTGGGCGCATAGCTAAATGGCACAGAGCCTGCCTGGCAAGTGCAAGTTTGATTCCTGGTACCAAAAAAAGACATTTAATGTTAATATGTATGTGATTTAATGCTAATTTAGAATCAAGGCCTGTGGAATTCATCATGAGTACTTTGACTGTGGCTGTAGGCCTGTATAAGCTATTTAATGTTTCCTCTGGATAGTGAAGTACTTATTTCCACATCTCCTTCTATGCCATTATACAATGTAACGTCAGTTTTTAAGGAATGGCAATAAAATAAATTAGGTTTAGACTGTAAATGGTATTGAAATTTAAAAACAGATAAAGATTAAGAATGATAAGAAATATTATTGACCTTAATTATTTTAAATTTGAAATAAATGAAAAAGATTGTCTTATAATTTGTCTTGTCAGAGTAGACTCATTTGTACTAGTGCAGACTAGGTTTTGATTATCTTATAAATCACACAAGGATAGAGGCTTTCAAATTTGCAGCAAAGAGCAACTTTGTCAGGCTTGCCTACCTTATACTTTTAAAGTTATTTCTTACAACAGATTGCAAGTCAGGTTTTTGGAACACATTAGTTAAACCCACTAAGACAAAAGCTTAGGCTTAACAGTTGAAAAAGTGGAAATAGGGCTGACATTTCAATATGAAAGGTCCATGGGGTCAAGCAATACATTACATGTCCTCCATGAAAACATAGTTGGATTAAATTCTATCCTATAATAAATAACAACACTTTACTCAGAATTGATTTTTTTATATATATTTCTACTTAAAGGTGGATTTGACTATACTTTTTCAGCTGACTGCTTCTGTTTCTGAAAAAGCACAGCTTTCAAGAATACTTTTAAGGGGAAATTAATGCTTTTAGCTGAGTATTCGGATGACTCAGGAAAAAATACTGCTGAGTTGATGGCATTTCTTGGAGCCCAAACCCAGTATTTAGCGAAGTTTCCTAATCTCTTGGCAAGTGAAAGAAAATACAATGTTTGCTAAAGTTAACAATCTATGAAAGTAGAAGATGGCTTTTCATTTATTATGATTTTCATTCAGATAAATGTCTTTTTCTGTTTATAACTTAAAAAAATCTTCACCATATTTAAAAGGTTTATAGATTCTATCTGTGAATATTGATGTAGATGAAATAGTTCCCTCACCAATGAAATTGTACACCTATAAGAAATTCTTAGTTTATTTTACAAATAGATAAATCAATCAAATACAGTTGATACTATGTTATCATGCTGAAATTTACTTTAGATTTTGATTAATGTTACATCCAATTTACTTGAAAGTTGAATATATTTGCTTAACTATTTTGTCAATATTCATCACCTCATAAAGCCTGACATGTCAAAGAATGAAGCTGCCATAGGGCTTTACTTTGACACTTTTATTTGAATTATATGTGAGTTATGTTTGACTACCTATAAAGGGAGTTAGAAAAACTTTCCTTATAGCCCCAGTTAGAAAACATGCTGGCAGTCAGCTTTGATAACAAACTACTGCTATGTTAAACCACTCTCCCAGAGTATCATCTACATTTGCTTTGCGTGTGTTTTTGTTTATACATTCACCCACTAAGCGTGGACTGAATACCTAAAGAGAACAGAACACTGTGAGTGCACTTAGGAACCCAGGACTGATGTCTTCTGCAAGGATAGGGAGAGTAAAGAGGCAGATTTCTATGGATGACGTTCCAGACTGAGAAAGAGAAGGAGGAACAGCTCTGTGAAAGATGAGCAGTCATGAACAAATGCAAGAGCATGAAAAACAGGGCAAAATGAGAGTGGAAGATGACCAGGTGATGAGGAGATAAATTCCATGCTTTGAGTCTCACTGATCATTTTCTTTTTTCACTGATCATTTTCCCCCTTGTTCTTCTATCAGCTGATTCAAGGCTTTGAGAAAGATGATAGAACATGATAGATTTTATGATTTTTAAAAAATGAATAGATTCCTAGTAGCCACATAGAGGCTACAGACAATTTGAGGTGGTTACCATCAGACAAAAGTAAGCAAGAGGTGATTAGTACTGGTCAAACTGATTAGGTTAAGAGATGCCTAAGGCATTAGTAAAACTCAATTCTGGGTGTGTCCGGGGGATTGTCCAAAATTACTGGCATGTGAGTCAGCAAAGTAAGGAAGGAGCTCAGCCCTGAAAAGAGTTGCACCATCTACTAGGCTTGCAACCTGGCTAGAATGAAAGGGAAGGAAGACTTTAGCCTCTGTTTCAAAAGACTCCATTCTGCTTAAGTGGGCAGATCTTTTGTATTGCCATGACCAGTGGACATCAGACTCCAGCTTTTTGTCCTTTTCAACAGAAACTCACATCAGCGATTCTTCAGGGAGCTTCCAGGCCCTCAGTGTTAACTGGAGCTACATCTTCTACATCTCTTGTTCTGAGGCTTCCAGTCCTTGAGCCGAGTAGCTCCTGGATCCTCTCAGCCTCTCTAGCAAGCAGGCAGCCCTGTGGGGTATATTCTGTTCTTCTGGAGAAACCTAATTCATCACAGAGTTTCTGGCTACATCGTGAGCAGATTGGCCTTTTCCTCTAGTCATCATTCTTATTCATTTGTCTCTCTTAAGCCAAGAAGCCTTGAACTCTGTTTGAGAGCAGCAGGAAAAAAGTGAGAGAGGTTCTTAGCATTGTAATACTACAAGGGAAGTGTGAAGTCCTGACTTCTCTACACCAGAAAGCAGCATTCTGAGTAAGGTAAGAGGATAGGCCATTATCTCATGTGGAGTAATATATAGCAGAAAGAGAACAAGATTACTCAAGATAAACCAATGAAAATAAAACGTTAAAGTTATCAATTTATAAATACTAAGAGGAAAGAGGAAAAAGAAAATGTTATCTTTGAGGTGAAATAATAGTTCATCCAGAAAAAATTAGTCGTAAAGGTCAAGTAAAGAAGAGAGAGGAAAGAATTTATTAAAAATAATCCAGTCTAAAAATATGTGGTTGTGTTTCAATTCACAATTTAAAAAATAAATGTAGTGACATCTTAAGAATTTACACCTTGTAAAATACTACAGTATTATCAAACTTTATACATATAAGTAACATTTATCATTAATGGCATTTTTTCAGAGAATACATACACTATAGTTTTGAAAAATCTTATTACAGATATCCAAATTTCTCATCTTTGAATACTGACAAATGCAGTATTTTCATTTGACAATAAAGGCTCTTCAAATGAAATATTTACATAGTTTTTAAGAAGTTAATTTACCTTTTCACAGAAATAATTGGAGTAATAGTCAAGTGTCATTTTATGGAAGAATAATTTTAACATCCTAATCTGTAATTGACTCATAATAAATGGTAAACAGTTTAAATTGATATTTCTTGAGCTAATTTAAAGTCATTAAAAGGATTACATATTGTATCCTTATATCATCTATTTATTTAAAAAAAATTTGTAATACTGACTGCACAGTGAATTTATAAACAAGTTTTTTCCTATACAATATGAAACTTGTTAAACTGTTTTAATAACTATCATTCACATTGCTCTTCAAGTTTATGTGAGTTTAAAATATACACTTGGTTGGTAAAAAATCTTTACTCCTGATTAATGAAGATAGAATTCAGCTTAATGAAATATTACTTAAATTGAAAGGAAATAATTTAGATCAGTAGTAGTATTTCCAAGTCTTTGAATTTTCTATCATGTTCTAAGGTATAACATTTAAACATTATGGATTATTTTTCTTAAAGTTGGGAATAATTTTCTTCTTGGACATTAGACTATTTTTATTACGAAAAAGTAATTAATTGACAGAATATATTTGGGGGAAAACACTCAAGTACTGTATATTTCATTTACCCATCTGTTAGTTGCTTTTATTGCTTTAGAAACAGTTTTATAAGCAAGTTTTGAATAACATATTCAATAACAAACAACATGCACTGAACATTTTTCTTCTAAATTCCTCCAGTCATTCAAATTAAGAGATGACAGTGGCAGAATCTGACCAAACAGCAGGCCAACTCAGGAGGCCTCTGGCTTTCCATGCCTGCTTCCTGGAATTCCATTTCAACATTTACATTGTAGATTAGACAATATCACACTGTAAATAATGTAGGATGTACCCCTTAACAATGGTTGTAATGAGAATCTATGCTAACAGAAACAGATCAAAAGGGCAAAGTACCTGTGTTTATCTCTGAATCATGTAAATCAAATTTTACTTTTTAAAAATTATTCAGAATATATTTTCCTGCCATAAATTTTATTTTGTATGCATTTCATACTATTTTAAAATTCTTTATCTCTTTTACCTAAATGGAGCCTACACATTATTCTTTATCTTAATGCAATATTTTATGATATTGATATTATTAGAAGTCTATGTATCCTGTGACCAGGGCCACTAGAAATGGAGCATGTCCAGTGAATCTAGACCAAGATTCTTAGTTGTACTGAGCTCCATGCCATTAGGTAGGTATCTTTACTACCCGGGGAAGACATTATATACTTCATCTCACTGTTATGAAACATTTCCCCTTTTTCTCTCTCATCTCAGGTTCTCTTTATTGTTGATCTTAAATTTTAAGTGGCCTGAATTATTTCTTCTTAACTTGCAACTTTAAATCTGTCTACATCTTAGTAGCAAAGTTTGTCATTCTTTTTCTTCTTTTCTGACACAAATTCTTTACGGGTCACTATTTCCTACCCATCCTCATATTCTAAATATATTCTTCCACTCAAATATGATAGTAGAACTTGAAAATGAGGATTCAAATGATTTGGAACATATTAGTCTAATATAGACTAAATAAGCAGAGAAAGAAAAGGAATATATATATATATATATATATATATATATATATATATATATATATGACATCTTTTAAAAGTTATGATATTGGTGAAATAAAATTTATTAAAGACTATTTAGAAATCACATGCTTTGAGAAATATAGGCAAGGTGAATTCATATTGTTTTAAACTATAAAACTAAACTATAAACTACAAACCTTTAAACTATAAAATCCCAAATCAGGAAAATACATTGCAGAACTTTTATAAGTGAAGCTAAACTATTAATATATTCTTTATAATGCACTCTATTAAAAGTGACTTTTAATAGAGAATACAACATGATCTGACATTTACCAGCATTAAGGTGACTGTTCCATAGATGCTCTAAGTAATGATTTAGAGCTACAGCTATTTTTTGAACATACATTCTTCTCAGTATTTGTTTAAATATCTGCATTAAGACAAATCCATAGGAAACATAAGACAAATCCATGGCAAATATAGTTTCTGTGCCAGACATCATGTAAGAAACTAGCAATGACAGGGCAAATTTCTAGTTTTCTTGTTACAGTAATTAATGTCAGTCAGCTTCACAATATTTGAGTACAGCAATTTCCCTCTGAAGGCATAAAATAATACCTATATAAACATGTACGTCCAGCAGTGGAGTTTGAAGTGTACATATGAAGTGCACATATGAATAACAGGCAGCCTCTTTAAAAAGCATGTTCTGCTGCTAATAGTTCATCCCACAATTTTATAGAATATTACAGCTTTCCTGGAATTTCCTCAGAGAACAATGGCTCTTCTACTGCTTTGTTGACACATGTAATGTCTTAGTTTATATGATTGAGGAGTACTCTTGAAGTCTCCGTTTAAATTGTGCTACCTTTTAAAAATTCTTTTGTTATTTCTGGGATTTAAAGAAAAACCTTTTTGCTTTCCAAGTAAAAGCCATCGTCTGTCATTCACTCTTAAGTCTTCTTCTTGTAGAAAGGCTTCACCTAGAAGTTGACTCTTTTATGTCCACACTCTGTTCTTTACATACCTTATGCTTTTCTCTCTTTTCTGCGTCCTTAAAACCTGCATCTGATCACATTCCTCACTGATACGTTTTCAGATGTCCATAATACTATTTAAGGTACCGGTGTGATATTTTATTTTAGATAATGTTACATATTGTTTGATCTTGATAATTTCAAACTATGTCTTACTCTTATTGGCTATTGCTAACATCTATTTTCTAGCTCTAGATCTGCCTTTTCAACTGAATGTAGTTGACTTTATATATGTATGCTATAGTGTTCTCTTTTGAACTCTCATTTGAGGTAGCCATACTTCTCAGTATCTGTTTGGGATGTAAGATCAACTTCTCCGAGCCAGTCCTCCACTCTGTCTTGTAGTGTGTCCTGGGAAAGCCTGAAGCACTGATCTCTGTTAGCACTAGTGTTTTAGGAGAGGAAATTATATCAGCCTCAAATTATGGAGCCTGGAGCAACACAAAACCGTTATTAACCATTCCTATGTGCTCCCAAATCAGTCACATGCATCTGTGAATATTTCATCATTCTGTTTGGAAGAAACAGAATTAGGAGATGAAGTTAACTCTGAAATTTTGTCTTTATTTTCAAAAGGATGTTTACTTTGGATAAAATTCAAGTTTAACTGATTTTTAGTGTTTTATTGTCAGTACATTTAAGACCATATTCCATTGCTTTCTATTTATACAGATTTTATTAAATATACTAAAATTATTTTATTAGTACTTTATGAATAAGTCCCTCCCCACTCCAGCTGAAAATTTGAGATTTTTCTCTCCTTTCAAGTTTTAAGTAGGTTTATTATGTTGTACCATGGTATTATATTATGTATACTTCTAATTGAGTTATTGAATTTCTCTTAGCTTAATTCTTTAAATTAATCTAGAAACATTTTAGTAATTACTGGTCAATTTTTTTTCTGCAACTACCTGTGATATTCCACATATACCTTACACTACTTTATATTGTATTATGTCTAATATCTGTTCATATTTGCTCAATCTACATTTTTGGTTTCATTTTTAATGAATTGTACCATAACGTCTCATTTAGGAATCTATATTTCTGCAGAGTTTAGACTTTCGTTAATGTTTTCCAGTGTATTACTGTGAAAGTTTCATTTGCATTTTTTATTCTTCTATTCTCTATCAATAAATCTGTATACTTCTTCAATCTTTTAGCCATTTCTTCATATAAAATACATATAGCTAATTTCTTTAGGAAAAATCATATTTTACAACATTTATCACAAGTATGTTCTATTTAAGAACTGTATCTACTATTTAAGTTTCTGATCAATTAATCAGTCATTTCTCAGATTTCTGATTTTATTTACGTTAAATAATTTTATTCCTGGTTATAGGAATATCACATTACACACATTACATGTGTGATAATTTAAAACAGGTTGCAGAAATTGTGTATCTCCTATTTTAGCGCACTGAATTTTGGTGTACTTCTTTATAAAATAGTGAGCTTGGATAGGCAACTAAATCATTCTGTTGTTGTTGTTGTACTGCAAATCGGACTCAGGGCCGGCCCTGCCAGGCAGTCACCTTAGTTTGATAGTTTTACATCTTAGAAGTTTTAATGGAGCCAATGCAAAGCAGTGCTCTAAATTAGTTCTCTGTCACTCATTGGCGATAGCCCTCTGACAATCATGCCAGTGTCCAAGAATTATCACTGTTCTCCACTAGCTGATAAGAACATTACTTCCAGCTCTGTGAGTTCCCGGAATCATTTGGTCTAATATGTTTCCTTAGTGTCAGATCGATTCTTAAACATAGGAGACCATTACTCAGATAAATACTCCAAGGTACTCCTGTGCAGATACGTCTGCCTTTCTCTCTCAGTGCATCACTCTCCTTGCCGATATTCTGCTCTATAAATTTTAGGGATCTCACATGTTGGTAATCTATTCCATTACTAGTTTCTATTTGGTTCTACCTCTATGTACATTTGTATGGAGCCTGCCTCCAAATATGCTTCTAGCATAGTACAAGAAAAAGCACAATAACTAGCCCATTTTTTCTATTCAACTTTTTCCCACCCACTTATAATCACTCTGACTTCTCGAATATATTTCCTTACTTGACATCAGTTAAACTATCCTTCTTAGATTTGCTCACAACAGTTGGCATTGATTTCACATGGGGCCCACACATTTCAAAATTTCTCTATGACTGATTTTTCTTTTTCTTTTTATTAGTACATGCTGCAGTACGTCATGATTATGTTCATTGTAGAGGGCTGACCAATTTTTGTAGGGGGAGATAGCATTCTTTTTAAGTTTACCATCTTCCCAAGAAATCAGTGTATTTTTTCAGAATTCTTGTAACTTCTTGGCTATAGCCTCTCAACATTGTATTTTAACTTCATCCATCATCCATTTATTTCTTTAAATCTATTGGTACATTTTAACTTCATGTCTACAGTAGTTTGCAATTGAGCAGAAGAGGTGGCCAAGCCATTAATAAAGAGTTCTTTTAGGCAAAGCTTGACTTGAGTAGAAGATACCTGTTGACATCTATGTCTACACACTGTAGAAGAATTCACAGGCAGAGGTGAAGAATATAATTTAATTTGAAGCCATGAGTATCTTCTGGTAATCATCTTTTAAGAAAGAACAGCTTACTAGATTCACAGTTTAGATAAATATCTGTAGACAATAAAAGAAAGATTTAAAGTGTATAGAATTAAAAATGGTGGCCAGTTAAATTGTGTGGAAATAGTGATAATTATAGTAAAAAAGGATTACAGAATGGTTATAATTCATTTTCATTTAATTAATCAGTAAGTATTAATGTTCAAATGTAAAAGTGACATGGAACAAAGAATGACTTTCATATTTGTAGTTTGGATGTTAGGGGAAATAAATGAGTTGTAATTTGAAATGGAGAGTATGAGACCATGAAATTCATTGAAAAAGAGTACTTTTGATTTGTTGTTGAAATTGGATACATGTTGGACAGAGAGATGAAAGTCTGAGGCTATGGGAATGTAAGATTGCAGGTATTGATTCATAATAATTATTTCATTTAATTAAAAAAATTTTGCAATGATAATCTTGAGTTCTCACCAGGTCTCTGTTACCTGATTATACCCTATTAAAAATTTCATGTTAAATTTTTAAAGGTTTAAAATGAATGAGACGATTCAATGTTGTAATTTTGATTTAAAGAAAAAAAATTTTGTAATGATTCAACATTGTATATGGCTTAATTTAAATTATGTTATTTTTAAAAATAAACACTAGATAAAAAAGATTTTGCTTCTCAGACATTAAGAACAGAAAATAAACTTCAGAATCAGGAAAAAAGCATTAAGTTCCTGTAAGTTTAAAGAGGCTCTACCAACCTCAAAAGTTATGACAGGTAACCAAACAATCTTATTGGCTAACCACTCCTGTCTTATCTACCAATCAGTTTGATGTAACCCTTAGGAAAAGACAATTTCTTATAAAGATGCTAGGCAATGCTTTTGCTTTATCACATCTGAAGCATTCCTTGAAGCCAACAACCGCAACTAAAACAACCCAACAACTGAAAATACTGTTAACTTTATGTGGAATTGGAATTTGGATAATTGAGAGCCGTACACCATGAAAATAATGTTTGCTACATATACATATTCAGACCGCTCTAAAGGTGAGTAGTGTTATTCAAAAGTGAGCAAGGCACAGCTCATTATTTTTCTTTTATGCATGAGAAAACCAGTGACAACATGGGCAAAAGGAACCGTGCTCTGCTAAGAATTTTTGAAAATTTCTCTTTAGCTTTTGTCCTGACATTTTGTGGACTTTGGATTTAGCCCTTTATGACTTTTCTTGCTTTCAGCTGTGCTGAATAACCTAAAGGAATATTTTTGAAGACAAGATAAAGTTAGTGATGCCAGAAATTCTACATGTAAGTAACACAGAAAATACCTGGAGAAAAATGAGCCAGTAATAGCCACATCATTATCCAGTCCTGAGAGTATCTACAGAACTGAAAATCTCATCCTCTGTCTAGTTACAGAGGCATAATCGTATTCTAACTAGAGAGTTTAAACTATCCAGGATAGCATACAAGGTGGTAATCTGAAATTTTAACTAGCTACTCAAGTTCCTTAATGACAGAAAATCAAAGGTAACTCTGGTAGTGTTTGAAACTCAAACAATTTCCTCGGAGAAATACCTTATCTTGCACAATATTTTAAGGGCAAGTGCTACTAGATCAGTTTAATACAACCTGATAGCAGATATTCCTAAACATCCAAAGATTTTTTAAAAAAGTGTTCTTCCTTATTTATGACACTGAATTAACCTGACATTAAAAAAGCGAGTACATTTTTATTGTAAATTGTAAAATTATTTTGAAGTATAGCTAACATATTTGAACTGCTTATCCTCTGTTTTAAACTCTGCTTTATAACTCCTTTATAACTCCTTTAAACTCTGCTTTATAACTCCTTTAAATCTCTAGATGTTAATTCAAGAAAAATTATACACTATGTAAAATATCAACTTGGATCGGGGGATTAGAACAGAAAGGCTGGGCTTTGATTCTATATCTCACTTGCCACGAGAAAGAAATACAGAAGGCAGGCAGCATTAGTCAGACATAGTTAAATTATTCATTGCAAGGCTTTTTGAAAAATAAAATTGTTTCAGCTAATACCTAAAAAATAAAATGTGTACATATTAATGATGTAGCAAGAGATGTTTTGATACATGGATATATTATACTATGCTGAAATCAGGTTAGACATACACTTCTGCATACATTGTTAAAAGTTTTCTTCTAGCTATTTGAAATAGATTGTATGTAAATATTTCTGGTCAGCCTAGTATGCAACAGCACACCAAAACTTCTCTCTCCTGTTCACTACAATTTAGCACTCGTTTGTCAGCCTGTCTCTATCTGTGCCCTCCCTCATTGCCCTAGACTCCTCTCCAGGCCTCTTATAACTGCTGGTAGTCACCCTAACATTCTAGACGTTTTAGATTCTCCATATGAATGAGGCCAGAAGCTACTTTTCTTTCTGTATCTGGCTAATTTCACGTAGTATAATCTGCAGTTTTATCTATGTCGTTAGGTAGGACAGGATTCCCTTCATTTCCTTTTCCTTTGTTTTATTTACAGCTGAATAATAATCCATTGTGCACACAGTATGTACAACATTTTCTTTATTCACAGGTTGCTCCTATATTTTGACTGCTTTGAGTATGCTGTCATAGTTGGGGGGGCACATAGTTGTCCAACATATTGATTTCATTTTCTTTGTATGTTTATATACCCACGAGTGGGATTGCTGGATCATCCCATAGGCCTGCTTTTAATTTTTTTGAGAAATCTGCCTACCGTACTGGCTGTACTGATACATTCCCACCAAATGTCTGCAAGAGTCCCTCTACTGCACATCTTCACCAGCACCTGCTGTCTTTTTTCTTTTGATAGAAGCCATTCTGTGAAAGGGAGGCAATATTTCACTGCGGCTTTGACCTGCGCCTTCCTGAAGTGGTTAAAGTACAATATGTGCTCGTGTACTTGTTGGTCCTGGCTTCTCTCAATCCACGCCTGCTTAGGTGTTGTAGTCAGGACTGATAAGGGAATGGATTTAATACAAGATACATAATTCATAGGAATATTTTATAATAGTCACGCAAAGAGTCAAATGCAGACTAGTGCAGGAAATCTGTTCACATATCAGAGACCCAAAGAATCCATTTGAGGGCCTGGATCCCACAGCAATGTCATGCCTGAGTCCAACTTCAGACCTAGGGCCCATGCATGGCCCTGTCCTCCACAAGGCCAGCTGGAGGCCTAGATCCCATGACAATACCTCATGCAAGTCTGAATCAAGGATCTGCACTGCAAGTGCCCAAAGGTCACTGTTGCAACCTAGAAAGTCTGTGCTAGCAGGATGAGGGATCTGTGCCAGGCAAGCTGAGGGGTCTGCACTGGAGCCAGTAGTGACACTCAAGGTAGGGACCAGAGCTCCCCTGATAAGAACCACAGCCATCCTCAGTAACAGTGAGGACCCGAGCTCCTACTCTTATGAGAACAGATGAGTTCATAACAGGAAAACCAGCATGAAAGTTGCTCTAGGAGAATCAACAGCGCACCATCTTCCCCTCCAGTTCTCCTTTCTATGCTGCTAGCAACCATCCTCAGGTGCGCCTTGCACACCCCGCACCACACTGATTCAGTTCAGCAGGGCATTACGGGCTGGCCATTATTAATCTAACACAGGTATATTGCCTATAATTAATTGGTTCATCTTTTTATTTGGTAATGAATTAGTCCATGAAGTTGCCTCCTTGCTCATGAAGGCAATTAACATCCTATTAAATGCAGTTTCTCACAGCACTGGTTTCTGGTCTGCTTTTGCCTTCTGCCATGTGAAAGCACAGTGCTTCTTGTCTCTAAAGAATGCAGCCCTCATTCATAGCTGCCAATACTGTGAGTTTAGATTTCTCTGGTTCCAGAACTGTAACAAATAAAATTACTTTCTTCATAATTTATACAGTCCTAAGTATTCTGTTATAGCAGCACAAAGCAAACTAGAACACATAAAAAAGAGACATGTATCTTGAATGACTTCAGATATGACTGGTCAAATGTAAAGAATGCACAGACCATGTTAGAAGGATACTAATGCTTTACCCATCAATTGAGATAGACCAGAAATCACAAGCATTTTTTGGATATGATAAAATTTTCCTTCAGTATAATATTCTTTGTATATATTATAAAATATAATCCCTTTTAGTATTATTCATCCCATTTTTATTTTCCAAGTTTAGAATGGACCTTGACCAAGTAAGTACTCAAAAATATTGTCAAGTAAAGAACTTACTGTGCTAGTTTCCTCCATCGATAGTGTGAGAAAGGGGGTAACACGACGTAGAGAAGAAGGGGATGATAAATTGAATGCTTGCTAACTTGCAGGTGTATTTTATACATCATTGCATTTGGCCTGAACCATAAACAATGAGGTGGTAGTTTAGAACCTCGTATTATGTGGTGAGTCATTTCTTCCAATTACCACAGTTGCTCATTGGAAGAATGAGGACCTGGACCCAGGCCCATTTAATTAGAAATCCAATAGTTTTCCAATGAGTTCACAAAATGTTGTATAAGTGTTCAGAAGTTTTCTTTGCCTTGCTGGCATGCTTTTGCCTCTATTCAGGAGCCCATGGAAACTTCATGGTCTCTGGCACATTTGGGGGACTAATACGTAAGGTGAGTATGAGAGAGTGGTAGCTGGGATACACATGTAGTGACCTCCTGTCCTACTGCACAGAGAGCTCGTACTTTTTGGTAACGAGGAGGAATGCCAGGTCAGCTTTCCAGTTGGAAGGACAAAAACCCCAGAACTTTTAGATTGGATCTGCCAGTGACTCTTGCCTTTATACAACTGGGAAGCTGTGATTAAGCCTTCTGAAGAGATCAGGCACATGCAGGTTGGTATGGCCGTAGATTGACTAAACCTTCTGAGAATCACCTACAGTTTTTTTTATTCAGTTCACTAAAAATAGATGGAGTGATAAAGAATTTTAGTTACATTTCTCTCAAATGATTTCCACAGTTGTTTTATTTGTGTCCCTTCTTCCCTCTTTCCCACCCTCTCTCTTTTCCTTCCTCCTTTCCTTCCTTCAGCATTCAAATTTCTATAAAAAATTCATAACATCCTATTGGAAAAACAAACATCTTTCATTGATGTGAAAAATGTTTGCTTTATTTCCTCCTCATATGTAAAAATCTAAATTATCCTGCAGAGCTGCATGATTTTTACTATTTTATAATAAACAGGTTATATGCTAAAAAGAGAAGGGCAAAAAACCCTGAAGATTGACCTTGGTTGGAAAGTTTCTTGAATATACAAATTACTATGCTGTACCGTATAATTTTATGGAAATTTGATACCAGACTTTATTTAATTTATACACTAAGTTTTGATAACTCTAGGCTTTCTAGTCTGATTTATGCTGGAGGAACTGTGGGAAAAGAAGACATTATTTTGTAGTCATGCTTAGTAATTGCTACATGCTGTAAAGATTGTGCTATGTTAAATCGAAATAATTATAAAGTTATCTGTTCACTGTGACAAGCTTCCTGTCCTCTGGGAGGGCACAGTACACCAAAAATTCTAAAATTTTACTTACACTGTTAATATCATTGGAATTGATTGTGAAATATGTGATCACAGGATCAGAGAAAATACCAAAGAGCAGTGAAGCAACTATGTCCTAGACCCATGAAGTGGGTGATTGACGAGGAAAGATGCACCTTGGCTGATGTAGGGAAGGGAGACAGCCAATAGGACACAGGGAAGCAGTCATTCCCTATCTTACAGTAACTGGTATGTGAAATGTATCTCTGGAGAAACAACCAAAGGAATATAAAGTTTTCAAGCACTCTCTCAAGTCTAGAACAAAAAGCATTTTAAAAACCATTATTCTAAAGATTTTATATTTTGTATGTTATTCACATTCCTTTTCATGCATTTATTATTTATATAGGCATAAGTAACTTTAAATGATGCGCACATTTGGCCATCCAAATATACATTGCTAATTTATAGTTTAAAATATAATGAAAATTTACCTACTCGGTCAGTTTTTGTACTTGAATTTAAAGAAATATTTATCTGAAGTATTTTTCAATAATATGCAACATTTAGAGTTTAAGAAAATCTTTGCCAATTAATACATTAATATTATATTTTAATAGTGTACACATATATGAATACATAAACATATATAATACACATACATAATATAATATGTCATTGTAAAACAAACACATATTATATATAATACCTATATTATAGAGCCATATGTTTTCTCTGCTCCATGCACTTTTATGGCATTCAACACAAAATTTATAATTATGATCAAGACCTTTTATGGATTTGTCTGTGCACGGCAGTCTTAACTTCTATTCCTCTGCTCAATTTCTGTGACTGACCCACTGGCCATTTTTCTGTTTCTTGAAGGTGTCAATATTTTCCTCTATAGAATCCTTGCTCTTGCTGTTCTTTCTGCTCTAGAAATCTCTGTTCTCACGCTACGTATTATTGAGTTCCTGACATTCAATTCTCAGATCACATATTTCTAGCTTAGACTAACTCAATTTAAATCTACCACTAACTTTCTTAAAAATTTATCATTATATATCATTTATAATACTTATCATGCTCAATCAAATTTTTTTTAGTTTAGTGGTAGATGCAAAATTTTAGTCGTGTATACTATTCAATATTTTAAATGTTTACATCCATCAATTTATTTCAATACTCATTAAGAGACTCAAATATGTGAGTAAACTTTTGATGAAATGCAAGATCATTGTGTAGACTCTATCTAATCACAAGTTAATCACTCATTTTAAAGAGAAGTATTAACTTTATAGAGAAGCAAACAAGTCAAACATATCATCACTAGTAATACAACAAACTGCCATCAAGATCCTTTTGAAATGAAGCACAGAGAAGTGTTAAATATTATTTGGGTATTACCTCTGCCAAGGTGCATTGTCTCTTCCCAACTATGCCGGTTTCAGTGTCAGAAGTGTCAGTTTCCAAAAAAATAGGTCTAGTCAAAGCGGGCCTGGAGTTACACACCTGTAATCCAGGCACTGCGAAACAGACTGGGGCGGGAGGAGTGCAAGTCCGACTCCAGCTGTAGCAAGTTAGCAACAGGAGAGCCACTGACAAAATAAAAACTGAAACAGCCGATCCGATAGGTAGAATTTCCTGGTCCTGTGGATGTGCGTTCATGTTTTCTTATCATCGTCACTGCTAATTTTAAAAATTCTCATGCTAGATTTCTTTTTTATTTGTGGTACTAGGAATTGCAGGGCCTTACATATGCTAGGCAACCACTCTGTTACAGAACTACACCTCAAGCCTCTTTATGTTATCATATTTTTAATATAGGACAGGATCTCCCTAAATTGCTGGCTTCAAATTGATGATTCTTCTGCCTCAGCCTCCTGAGTTAGCTGGGATTACAAGTGAGTGCCAACACACCTGGCTCTCATGTTGGAGTTTTAAGGAAATTCGATTTTGTTATCGCATTTGTGCAAAGACTGATTGCTAAGCTATTATGAGATTTGCATATGTGCAGGGCAGATACACTACTCTCACCCTCTGCCTCACCTATCCAGGTAGTTTGCAGTAAGGGGAGAAAGAACTTGGTGTGGAGGTTTTTAGAGACCTGCACTGAGAGACTCTAGTGGAAGCAGCAGCTAATTATCTAGGTCTGGCGATCAGAAATCCAAAGCACGGGACAAGGTGCAAGTCCAGAATGGGCCCGGATGAGAAAGCAACTCGTTTTGCCTCAGGGCAGTGGGAAGGAGATTCAGTCTTTCTCTACCAGATCATGGGCTAGTGAGCAGGGCCAGGCAGGAGGTCTGAGAAAAGGCTCTGCGTGCTGCGGGAGGGGCAAAGGGAACTCTCCTGTGGCAATGAAAGATCATAGATCACTGCTGCTTTCAGAGCACCAAGTGTCTGGGATGAAGAGGTGCTGACTCTGGCTTCGACAGTGTGTGTAACGAGGACAATTAGTCAGCTAGTAATAAGCATTAGACTGACATGGATCAGTTCCCACGAATACAGGGCAGCGACCCAGTTCATAAATCAGCCTGGGCAACATATGCGTGAGCTGCCAGAGAGGCATTGAAATCATGTTTCCATACAACCCCATACCTATTCCTATTATGATATATTTAAATGCATTTTACTAAAATGTGTTTTGTTTCACTGAAGATTGTTAATTTATACAAGGCGGAGAAGACGACTTCTAGTCTTTAAATCTGTGAATGTTTTGTGTTTATACAGCCTCTGCCTTCCTCTTTCCACCTCTTTTTTTCTTATTTTCCACATGGCAGATAGAACGATTTTTTTAATACATGAATTGTAGTACTCCGCTCTTTAGAAATTATTGTGATACGTGATTTCTAGTTTCATGTAGAATGATCTACATTTCTTAGTTTGACCTTAAGATAGGGAGATTATATAATTTATGACTGAGACAAGAACACTTAAGAACAGCAAGAGACCATTAAAAATGATGATGTTATAACATTTCCGTGGCTGTCCCAGGCAAGCCGCAGCCCCAGTGGAGGCAGGGTTCAGTTCTCTCTCTCTGTCTCTCTCTCGCCCTCTCCCTCTCTCTCTCTTTCTTCCTACCCTTGAATAATAGGAAATACTCTCCTAAAAGCACCATAAAGTTTCTTTAGTTAACAAAAGGGAGAATAAAATATAGAAACTTATCTGAAAGTTAAAAGAGTTTTGTGAGTTTACCACCATTGTTTTAAGCAAACTTTTTTGGGGGCGCGGCACTGGGAATCAACCTCAGGAACTTGTACCACTGAGCTGTATCCCTGGACCAATACATGTATTTTTAAAATGACTAATGGCTGTGTTTAAGTGACACACACAGTATCCAAAACTTTGACAACGACTCTCTCTCTGTCTCTCTCTGTCTTTCTGTCTCTGTCTCTCTCTTCCCAATTTTACTGTGCTCAACTGCAACTGGGCAGCACCTCATGTAGGTAGCGTTTGTTAAGTGATTTTAGAGATGAACTGATTTTTATGGAATTTCTAAACGTTATTTAAATCTTCAAAACTCTTTATAATTGTGTCACAATATTTTGTGTATATAGAATTAATTTATTAGTGATTTTTAAAAAGTGCACACCAAGCACATACTATATACACGCCTGCTCCTACACACACTCCTACACACGCGCGTGCACATGCGCACACTGCAGCCAGTGGTGTGCAGGGGAGACACTGAAATCAGGGTCATTTGTCAAATTTTTAGATATTTTGTGGGGTAGTTAAACATGGGCATTAGTAAATTTAAAGATATGTTTATTTAAAACAAAAGCGATAAATGTGCAAACTCTTAACTTTCGGATGTTTCTATAATTTATGCTCCATTTTGACTCACTAAAGAAATTTTATGGTGCTTGCAGGAAAGTATTGCCTGCTGTACAAGGCCCATGGATGAGGAGGGGTAAAGGAAGAAATATTTGTCTGTTTTTCCCTGTGACTTCTATTAGTTTTGATTTTATTGTCATTATAGCTATAAAGAAAACTGATGAAGAAATTCTCTTGTATCCAGTATCCATGAAAAATTCTCCTTATTAATATCATCTGATATCCGGGTAACAGATTTTAATTAATGAAACAATTATGATACATATCATAATTAAACTTACTAGCCTATTTAGATTTCTTGGATCCTACTTAATGCCATTTTTGTATTTCAGGATCCCGTCCAATGCATCACATTCTTTGCAGTAGTCATTTTTCTTTACCTGTTTTTATGCGATTTTTTAATATTTTATTTTTTTATCATAATAGTGTTGAGTATTGGTAAGTTTTGTATCATGTTCCTTATAGGAATTTGTACATAGATGTTTTTCTAAAATGACAGAAATTACAGGTTTTAGGGAAGCAGTCAGAGGTGCCATCTGCAAACTGGAGAGCCAGTAAAGTTGGCGACTTAACACAGTCTGATTCTGAAGGGGGTGGAGGACAGGAAGTGGGTATGAAGAAAAATAAGAGTCTGGACTGAATTTCTGAGAAGCAGATGCACTATAACATGACGTCACAGCATGGGCGACAAAGGGTTTGTCCCTTACCAGTCTTACCACCTTTGTGTTCTCTGCCCTCGTAGATTGGGTAATTTTGGCCCACGTTATTGAGGAAACGCTTCTGCACTCAGGCTTACCGATTTACCTGTTACTTTCCCCCGAAAAGAACTTTACAGACATATCCACAATCATGTAATACCTGCTATTGGTGCACCGCTTGGCCCAGTCAATTTAACAAATAAAATTAAATTATTTAGGATTCTTTGGCCTGAGAGGTTAGTTTCTTCTAGAAACTTGTTCATTTATTCAGTCCGTGTTTATATCTCATGTTTATATCAGTAGGAACCCATGGACTTTATTTATTTTTGTAGTACTTATTTATAGCAGTCTAATGTTACTTTTTTTATTTCTTGCTCAAATTTTAATGCTTTAATAAATAGGAGCTTCTTCATTTGGCTCTTCTGTGCCATTAGCATGTTCCCATCAATGTGTGTGTATGTTTGAGTGTGTTTTATGTGTGTTTTGAAAAGTTCTAATTTTCTGATAGCAAAAGATGCTCCGGGCTCATTTTGTATATTTCCTCTGTGCAATAGCATCATCTGTTTCTTTAAAAAGAGCAAGTACTTTTTATTGAAGAATGCCATTAGGAATCAAGAAATTCATACAATATGTGTTCATTGCTATTGTGGCAACATTTGTTTTAAGATTTTAAGCTGAGAGAACAAAAATACACAAAAGTGTTACGAAACTCATTTATATACATTTATATGCATTTCCACATAGCCACCAGTATCTATAGCCAGTCAAATGTAATTTGATTCTAAGGTCTCCAGTTCTAATCCATTATCACATGAACTATTTTAGTCTATTCCACTTGCTAAAATCATTAGTATTTTTCAGTTCTGACCCAAAGCATCTGTTTCTTAGTTCTCAACAAGATTTAAAATCTTGTCATGTTAAAGAGTAGTGCAGTGGGCACACGTTGTTTATGAACTGGTTAAATAAGGAGACTGAGAGCCAATTCATTCCCAAGTAATAAATTTTGTTTTGCAAGTAAATGATTTTTCATTTAAAAACACACTAACACACTAGAAACTCATATTAAGTACTTAAAACAAGAAGCTAATTTCTACATAGACATAAGAACAGTTTAGGACAGATTGTGATGAAACATAAAAACAGAATCCTTAGAAGTTTAGATTAAAAAGAATCTAGCTTTTACCACTACCTCAGCCGAGTTGGGAAATTAACATCAGACCACACAATTATCACATAATAAATGATGTGTGTGTGTAAATACGAGTGTCTATGTGTGTACACAGTCACGTGTATATATCATTTCAGAGTTCGTCTTATTTCAGTAACTCACAATAATTTTTGTCTTGATAAGTATTATACAGTGATTAATTATTAGCCTCTACTAGCTGTAATAACACATGTTAATCCTTCTCATTTATTGTATTTCAATGATCAAGAACAGATTAGGACAGATTGTGATGAAACATAAAAACAGAATCCTTAGAAGTTTAGATTAAAAAGAATCTAGCTTTTACCACTACCTCAGCCGAGTTGGGAAATTAACATCAGACCACACAATTATCACATAAGTAATAAATGATGTGTGTGTGTAAATACGAGTGTCTATGTGTGTACACAGTCACGTGTATATATCATTTCAGGTTCGTCTTATTTCAGTAACTCACAATAATTTTTGTCTTGATAAGTATTATACAGTGATTAATTATTAGCCTCTACTAGCTGTAATAACACATGTTAATCCTTCTCATTTATTGTATTTCAATGATCAGAATAAGAAAAGCTCAGTAAGACACTAGAGAACTCCAGAACGGGGTGTTTTATTTCTGCCTATATGTGCTATGCACCTAAAAAGTAGGACTTAACTATAGGCAGGTAAAACATTTTAATTACATTAACTCTTTATTTCCTCTTGGCTGTGGAGATTATTCTAATATGTAAATATCAGGAACATTAGCATAATAAGCTTTCCCTACATGACTCAGAGAATTAGAGGAGCTTGGAGTTGGCTTGTCTGAATAGGAGCAAACAAGGGAAAGTTAAGCAGCCTGGTTACTTTGTATCTTCAAGTATTCACTGAAATAAGAAAATCTGTGCTTCAAAATACACTAAGTAGTAAAATTCAACATCACAGCAAAACAGCTTATAGTTGTAGATGAGTAAACTCTTCATTAAATTTAATACTAAATGATACATATAGTTAGGTATAAAAATAGTTGGTCTCATTATACAATAAATTATATACCTAATGAAGTTATTTTAAAACTAAAATTTGTCAAAATCATTTGGATTTAGAGAAATCAGTCTGGCTAAAATGGAAATACTTATGTATCACTCTCATAAGATCTATATTATATAGAGAAATTGCATGTAAGGAAGAGGTTATATTATTAGAATACGGATACACTAAGTTTCCTCACTTCTCAAATGTATCATTCAGTACATGCGCGCACACACACGCGCACACACACGCACACACACACACACACACACACACACGAGCAGAAAAGCACCCATATACACAACCCTACATCATTTAGGAGAATGATGTCTTGTTCTATTGCCTTCACTGAACCTTGTTATGGTGGTGTAGAGAAAAATGAGAATTCGTCATATTGAAATATTTTGCCAGGTTTTCATGTATCCCAAGTAGATAACTGGCTTGATATTTTACGGGCTTTATATAAAGATAGAGAGGCTAAAGTAAGAGAGGTTAAATTCTCAGTACTGTCCTTCTTCACCTCCTTATCTACCGCTCTTCTGTAGCATTTTGGTACCTTTTGTAGAGCACTGTAAATTTTCCTTGAAATGAAATCAGTATTTTATAAGACATTTACACTCCATATTTACTACACCATTATTAGTGATAGCCAAGAAAGGGAAGCAACCTGAATGTTCATCAACTACCTAATGGATAAAAAATATCAGGAATAGATATATAATGGAATGCTGTTCATCCATAAAAATAATGAAATCTTTTACTTTCATTAGTAGTAATAAAATCTAGTACTTTGTTTTATATTTATAATTTGAGTTTCTCATTTCATAGGAAACAAGGAAATTGGCCTTTGCAAATGGAGCAAGGACCAGCACATGGAGTGACAAGAAAAGGGGGCTCAAAAATTTAGGTGTGTCAGGTACTGCAGACATGGAAGGTATTCATTACGTATCTTGAACAGGTATTTAAAAAACTTTAAAAAACAGATTCCTGTTATTTATGCAATATAACATCCACTGGTGAATTCCTACCATCTTGTCTGATGAAACTTTGTATTGTTTCTAATTTTTCTTTGTTTTTATGTTTTATTATTTAATGGTTTGAACAATGTTGTATTCTTACATCTGGTTGGTAATCTGAGCAACTTTGTTGAAGATAACACTGTGTAATATAACAACCACTGTTAATTCCTATCATTTTGTTCTGAAACCCTGTAACACATTTATTGTTTTTGCTTTGTTTTGTTTTTGTCTCTATTGTTGGTATTTTGCTATTGTTCTTTTTTATTATTCTCTTTAAATAAAAATATTAAATATGAGTGGAACTCGAGATCATCATGTCAAGTGAAATAAGCCAGGCGCAGGAAAGCATGCACCAAATGGTATCTCTCAAAGTTGGAATTTAAAAAATTGCCTTTCCAAAGTTGAAAAGTGGCAGTTACCAGAGGCAGGGGTGAGCATGGGGGAGGGAAAAATGTAAAAATTTAATCGACGGGCAGTAGGTAGGAGCAGAATGTTTTGGTTTGTTTTTGCACAGTAGAGGGACCACATGTAACTATTTCAAAAAGAAGAAAGGATTTTGGAAAATTTAGCCATAAGGAAAAGATAAATGTTGGTGGGGATAAACATGAATACCATGATCTAAATATTATGCAATGTGCTCATATATAAATATAATATGTTGCCATATATATATCATTTTATATATTTATTTATCCAGCCAAAATTATTAACATGTTTAAAAATGCCTTAGCTAGAAACACATGGGACTTTACCACATTTACTATTTCACATTCAAAATGTGAAGGTCTTAATTTAGATCTTAAAGACAGAATATATTAAAGGAGAAAGAAGAAAAAATTGTAATTTTAATGGCAGTGATTATAGCATATGAGAAAAATAAGCAAGGAACAGTTTTACATATTAAAGATAAATTGTTTACTGGTTTTTCTTCTAATTATGCTTTAAGTGAATCAGAAATGTAGATTTATTTTTTTTTAATCTGATTATACAGAAATGAGTTTCTTTTGTCCTTAGGAAGAATCTTCTAGGTATAACATCAATCGTATAATGAGAAGTTTAAGAAGTAGAGGAAATTTTTAGTATGGTGGAAGATGACTTTAATCATTAATTCATGTATCTTTTCTATTTCCTCTTCACCAATCTTCAATTCTTTCCTTCTTTTGATAACATCACCCAAACTACCACTTGGAAAACTGTGCCTAAATTTTATCTGGAGTGGAAGTGAAAATGTTAGCCGTGGAACTGATATAAGACCTAAAATAGTCCAGTATAATTTGAAAACAATAAATTTACCTGGGATAAAATTCACTTAACATAAAGTCATTCAATGAAAAAAGATATATTCCACCTTCAACCCCAGGCAAACACTTGTCTATATTTTGTATCCATACATTGACCTATTTTGGATATTTAAAAAATATTCCTCACATTTAACTGTACTCATTTGTCTCTGACCAATCTCAAGTTACATTAAAATAAGAAAGTGTGGAATCTAAGTAATTTTAATAGCTATACAATGAAGAAATCATTATAGTCAATATTTTGATACTTATATAATAAATTCCATTATTGTTCATCCTACATTTTGGTGAATCAATACTTTTTCCTTTTTTTTTTTTTAGCAGTACCGGGGATTGAACTCAGGACCTTCCGCTTGCCAGGCAGACACTTAGGCCACTGAACTAAATCCTCAGCCCCTAGTACTTTTTTCTAAATCCCATTAGATATTACACTTCCTTGAGTAAGATCCAATGTTTTCCTTGTTTGAATTAAAAGTAAAAACAAAAGAAATTTCTAATATCCAAGATTCTTGTTAGTGTGTGGCTGATATCTGGTTTATTCTCTGAATAAATTGTCTTAATACCTTTTGCAAGATTAAATAATACAAACATGGAATTAATAATTAAAAATTTGACTAAATTTCCCTCTGTTTACCTCATGTGTTACCTCACTTTTGCATTACTTTATTCACTTTTCCTAATCTTTGGGTGCATTTTGACACGTCTGGAGTTTACATGGCCCTCAGGTCTTTTCCTACCCTTTGCCTGCATCCATTACGGGCTTTTACCCTGAGGCTTTAGTTTTTGCCTTGCAATTCCAAGTCCTATCATTTGCCGCTTCTCTATGAACAGCTGCTGGTACAGATTCTACGCTGGTGCTTCTCGTTATCATCTCTGTCTCACTGCCACTGCTTACACCCTTTGTTTGCGCTGCCATGTGCCGTCTCGGACATGCATGCCAACTTCGCATATTTATTGTGACATTTTTCTGAAAATTCTAGAAAGGCTGAGCTCCTAGATTAGAGGTCTTTCTAAGTTCTCCAAGATTTGGGCTAGTCTTGCATAAAATGAAAACTAATGCTACTGACAGATTTCATGCAGCAGATTTAGTAATTTCGTCACTTGATAAAGCACATAAAGCACATTTTTAAATAGTTGTAGTCTCTCCACCTACAAACGTGGCGTCCATTCCAAACTTATATGATCTCATGCATTACTTTCTGTCATAAATATGTTCTGGGATCTAAATAAGGATATGGCTATTTGATCCATATTGCACATTAACTCTTTTAAGATGGCATAAGACAGAAATTGGTTTCTTATTAAATGAAATATTTAAACTATGTAAGCTTCAATTTCAATGTTATTTCTTCTACTAACTAATGATTTTAAAATATTTACATCGTCTGTCATCACAAGGAAAGAGTTCATCTGTGGCTGGGACACAGTTGGAAGCTGAGTGTGCTCCACCGGGACATCTGTCATAGCTGGGAAGTAGCCCCCTTGGTTTTGAGCGTTCCTCCTCAATCCCAGGGCAAAATCCATTCAGGGAAAGACAAATTTTAATCCTCTTGGGCAGGAAGTAGAATGAAAGGAAGACTTAAGCAAAAAGTCTTATTGTGCACACTTTTAATTCTTCTAATATGCAAAATTACATAAGAGACTAAGTGTCACGAGGTGCGCTGCAGTGTGATCTGGGGCTTGGAGTAGCCAAGAGGAAGGTAAGCAGAAGGAGACGTAAAGGGTCAGGAGGTGGCATGAATTATGTACCAATTGCACATAACGAATGGATTTGTTATGCATTACAAACATATATTGAGAAAAAGTAAAGGAAAATGATAGCCATAAAGCAATCAGGATTCTTCCTATAAATAATCACTTAAAAGGAAACACTGATACCTGTGAAAATTCTTTGAGAGATTAATTAAAGCTTGATGATATTAATACATATCCTTCCTCATGGATTTCTGCGTGCTCATTTCCATTAATTCATACATCATTGCGCCATCAAAGTTACATGCTTAAATAGGTGAAATCCGAGGGGGTGTGCAATCACTGCGGTAAATAACTAAATCTAAATATTTTATTACAGTAGAGGACGGTCTACAATGATCCCCTTCAATATACTCCCCTCAGCTGGAAGACACTTTTCCTACTTTCTTGCCACTTTCTGAGAGATTCTGGAAATCCACCTGAGTGAGTGCCTTTCATATCCTGTCATAGCTGCCTTCTTCATCATTCTGATCACTCTGAAGAAGAAGAGCTAGAAAACCCACAATACCTGTTCCAGAGAGTAGGGTGAATGAGGACACACCATAATGTTTTTATTTGACAGAAATTCCTGTAAATGTTTGATCAATCCAGGCTGATCAATGAATACATGAATATAAAAAATATTATAATAGAAGATACATTGTCATTAAGCCCGTTCAAAATATCTCCCCTGGCTTCCCATCATTCTTAAGAATGTGTCATTTACTGCGATTTTTAAAAGTTTGAAGATTCACTGCATTTTGTGATCATTCCATCCACTTTAGTGGATCAGTGAGGCCGGTGCTCCTACTTGACTTCTACTGGTCTACACATAGGTGGGGTGGGAATGATTTTCGTAACCCTGTGTCATTAAATTCCAGCCATGATGTACTATGAGAGAGCGTATTGACTGTTATATTTTGACAACAGTGGTTAATAGAAGCAAAGATGGATCTCTGTCATAGAATGTAAGAAGAGAGATGTGATGGACAATCTATAGATATCATTAACACTGAGGAGCTGTGTCTGAGGTCCAAAATGACAGTGTAAACTTGAGGTTTGCATAACTTGGGGTTATGTCACTCCCTTCCATTACCGTGACGGGTTCACTTGAGTTCATTCATGTTGTTCTTCTGTCTGTCACAACGTATTTGAGATGTGCTGCACTTGGGTTTCCAGATCTGTTGTTTTACTTGGATATTTATGATGATGCCCATGCTTTCACTAGATATTGCCAAGGATTGTCAGAGAGATGATGATAATGTGGAAAAAATAATAAATTCTAAAAAAATTTATAATTACAAAATTCTCAAAACTAAAATCAAAATTACAGTACAGAATATATTTTACAAACTATCTGAACTAGCATATTTACCTGTAAAAGAATTAAGGGTAAAATATTAATCATGAATTTGGGAAGAAGCAAGACCAGTGCTGAGCTCTTGAAGCTGTGACTCCGTTTGCTTTTCTTCATTAGCTTAGAATAAGTCAGTCTAGTGAAGCTGAAATTGTTGGTCAATAAAAAAATCTAGCAGTCAGCAAAATACTAAAAATTTAGCATTCAACAAACTTTTTTTTCCTCTAAATGTGAAGAAAGGAAACTGTTAAATTCCTTTTGTAGCTAATCACCCTACCTTTGTACCATGAAATCAATTAAAGGTAATACATCAGTGCATGTGCCCATACCTCCATAAATGGTGCGAACATGGACGATAGACCATATTTCCATAGTTTGCCCAAAGGGTGTTAAATTGTTTCATCCTTAAAGTTTTTTTTCATACTTTCACTGACGTGTGTGTGTGTGTGTGTGTGTGTGTTTTGTGTGTGTATGTGTGTGTGTGTATGTTTGTTTGAATGAGGTTTTGAAGTTTGATTCTGCCTGAGAACAGGGCAGAAAAGCCAAAGTAACTAATAACTGTATGTTGTCTTTTCAAATTAATTATATTCTTAAGTCAAAATTTATATGTGCCTCATAAATTGTGATAATATGTCTTTTTCCTTTACCTGTTCACACTCGACCAGCTAAGCAGAAACATGCTACGGGATTATAAGATACCATTTGTGGTAGCAGCTCAGTTACATACTTGAAAGGAATAAGTGGAAAATGGTTAATAAAATTATGCTGTTAACTTTATAGTCCTATCAGAATATGAATGCATAATGTATGAGAATTCTTACAAAATATACAGACCTGAGGTATTATGCTCTTAAAAATCAGTCTTACATAAACAAGGAATAACTAAATTAAATTAGATTTGATACCTGCTGGTGCTGCAATCTGGGTCTCTTATCCCAGCTCATTAGAGGTTGGTGCTAACGATGCCGAGGTCAGGGGTTCTTTCCCCACATGAGGCATACAAGCACAGCCATTCTGTTCCATGGCATTATACCGTGTATCTTCTTTTATGCATATATTGCATAAGTAAATGCAAATGACCACAGGGAGAGCAAGATATGAACATGTCTCAGTTCATTCTAACTACTAGCAGAGAGAATACTCAAACACACTTTCCTGACATAAATAAGATTGTTTTCCAAGCATAAAAAACATTACATTATATTAAATATACTTCACAGACATAACAAATTTTATATTAAAATTATAATTCATTATGTTAACCTAATAAGAACCTAATACTTGAATTTCAATTGTATTTGTTCGTCTACTAATTAGTCAATTGCTATGATATATTTTGGGGACATAAAGATCAATAAAACCTCAGTGACCTAAAAATGGCAATGATACTTTCATGGCTGTATTTAAATTTTTTGGTTAATGTTTGAGCTTGCAAAATAGTGACACTGAGATACTTATAGCTACTTCTGGGCCAAGTGATACAAGAATTAAAAAAAAAAAATCCTCTTTGACCAATGATCTTTTTTTCAAAATGTTTCTTTGAGGAAAATACGAAGTACACTGAGAGAAATCAGCATAATATTTTATTATTAAAGAGGTTCAGTCAAATAATTAATCAACTGTTCCTTTCAATAAAGTGATAAAAGTCAACAGTACAACTATGTTAGTTATCCTGTATATACATATATACATAATTTTCCCCTTCTTTCTTTTCTCTTTTCCCTCATCCCAGTTGCTCTTTACTTTTGAGCAGTTTCCTTTCATTTCACAATGTTTTTTATAACTCCTAATTTTATTCACTCTTTAAGGTTCTTACGCTAGTGAGATAATATGTTGCTTCTACATGCAGGTCTGATCTTTTTCACTTATGAGTATGGTCTGTAGTTGTGACCATAAAAAGCCTTGAGGCTATCTTTAAGAGCCTCGAGTTTATCTTTCTTTATAGATGAGAATATTCCATTACCTAAAAATGCTTGCATGCCTATACTTGTTTTCCTGAGTAACCACTTTGAAGTTATCCATATGTAGTACAACAACCATTGTTAATTCCCTGTCACCTTGTCTGTAATTCAGTATTGCTTGTATTATTCTTGTGCTACTTTGTAAATGGTTGTCTATATGTTAAAATGCTTTCATTCTTTTAGTTTTTAAACGTAAAAAAAGATTAGAAGATTATACAAGGGACTTTGATCAATCTTATATTCTTACATCTGATGGACTGAGCAACTTCATTGAAGATAATAGTATGTACTGTAGCAACCATTGTAAATTCCTATCATTTTGTTTTGAAGTCATGTATCATTTTTGTTGTTTTTGTGTTATTTTGATTTTGTCTTCATTGTTATTTTGCTAGTTATTTTAATCTTTAAAATTAAAAAATAAGGAAAAAGAGAGGTTTAGTCTTCCAAACAACACAAACAGAAATGAACAAAACAGTTATCTTGTCTAGCTTTACATTGTTACAAATGAAGGGACAACTTAAAAATTCCTCAAATTTCTATCAAAAGATTTAATTTCAGATTTAGATTCATTGTTTTGTTCTCAAAAAGTTTAATATTTTAATGCATATTAGAGCTCCTTTTTTCCCCATAAAATTGCAAGCCAGGTAATGGTGCAGGACATTTAAGAAATTACGTTACTATTACAAGACACCTGGTAGGTACTAAAAGTTTGTCCCCCAAATCCAAGTTCAGGACACAGCTTTGTCAGGCCCCAGTCTCTGTTCAAAGACAGATTTTAAAGCATGTCCACCTGCTTGGTCCAAGGCGATGTGAACAGGATAATGGTAGAGAGCTCTCCTACCCAGCTATAAAAAATTACAAAATCAACACGGTCTTCCAGTTGTTGTGTGAAATAGAAAACAGAGTAAGCAGAGCAATTTACGGGATGACCTTCTAACCAGCAGGCTGTACTAGAGCAAAACACGCTTGGAGAGCAACCTCCAGACTAGCTCACAAAATTAAGTTCTCTGCTATAGATGAGGAGCACAGCTTATTTTCTATTTATTTTATATTTTAGACTGATGTGTCTTTTCTGTGCTACTCATAAAATATAAAGTTGGACTTGTTCATGAAATAAAGTCTCGTTTTTTATTACGCCTATTGTATTTCATATACAAATATAACTAGGAAGTAGTGACAATGAGTATTCTCCAAGTGTGGTGGAAATAATGAAAATAACTGTAGTGGCTTTAATAACATCAAATTCAATGGTGAACTGACACTGAAATTTCTATTTTTCTCCTCATTAATATCATTCTTGGTTCAAAGCTCTTTAAAAGAATATTTAAAGAAAACAGGTAATGAGTAAAATGTCACACAGGATTACCAAGGCTTAAGGTTAAACAATAGAGTGGTATAAGGGAAGAAAAGATTAGACTTTGACCAGTTGCTTTTGTTCTGGTAGCCATCTCCAGAGAGAAAGGTTGAAACCTCTGTGTAAGAATCTGTTTTACAATGTAGTTTAAATCTCAGGAGCAAAGAAAGCCTCACAGGGGAGGAAATTATAAACAAATTATATATGGATAATATATGTGATGTATAAAATTATCTCTCTGTAATATTTTTCTCTAAGAGGTAAAATGCTACTGTTGTATATGTTTTTAATCGTGTAAAACTTAGATTTTGTGAAATGAAATGAACACAGAGTATTGATTTCATGTGCACTTACATCACTAGCTGGTAAAAGCACAAGAATTACAGAATATTTTGAAGCACATTAATGGTAGGTATCCAATATCTCTACCTATTTACCACCATCAGGTGACTCCCAAAGGAAATCTTACCCTTTCTTCCAGGGCTCTTTCCAGCTGTCTTGCTTTTAGAATACTCTTGATCTCTGGTAAACATGAATTTGCACTCCAAAGCTACATAATGTATTACTTCTCAGCATGAAGATATGCAGATGTAATATGCTAAGAATGTTATTTACAGTCATAAAATTTTGGAAAAAGAAAACTTTACTTCCAAGGCTTAAAATTTTCCCTAAAATACAATTCTAATCTTAAATTTTCCTCTTTATCCCTGTTTATCTTTTCTGCCATGCAGTGTTAATGCTGTTCAAAGAGTTCCAAGACAGCAAAATCATTCTCATTTCTGCAGACTGCTTTCATAACAATTAACATCTAATATATTCATGTGGCTGCTCAAAAATGATCATATCATGCATATTGGTCACACATTTTTCATATAATTTTCTTTCCCTCGTGGAGCCTGTCCATCTTCATAAACTGTCAGTTTTGAGAATTTAAAGCTCTCAGAACACACTACAGTACAGAGTGCCAGGAGACACACCGCCTTGGTCTTTCTGTGCTGTCATCCAGAGAGAAACGGAATGTAAAAACTCCCCTGTTTTCTTCCTATAGGAAATATATAACTTTGTGTTAGTCAGTTCTCTGTTGCTGAAACGAAATACTCAAAACCTACAATTTAAAGGAGGAGATGGTTAAATTGGCCTATGGCTTCAAAAAGGTTTAGTCCATGATTGGCTAGCTGCAATGCAGCACTGTCGCAGTGGAGGGTGTGGTGCAGTAAAGGTGCTTAGTAGTCAGGAAGCAGAGCAGGGGGACAATGCCAGAGAGGAAAGAGTGAGGGTCAGAGTGTAGATCCCAAGTCCATGCTGCCATGGCCCACCTAGACGCACTCAGCAGTGTGGTTCATAAATACCCTAGGCAGATCCCAAACCTTATAAAGTTGATAATCCACTTTCACCACCACATCCTGCCTCATCTGAACTTCATACCCAATCACAAGTTCTTGGTTGCACTTAGTATAACATAAATTTGATGTGTTCAAACAAATTCAACAATTCCTACCACAAAGTCTCACCATTTCCATCATCTTTCATAAGTGAAAATCTCTTCCGAGAGATGAGGCAAACTCTTAGCTTTGAACTTCTGAAAAACTAAAAAGCAAGGAACGTAATCCCAAGACGTAATGGCATGGGGTGTACATTCCCATTCCAAAAGAAGAAATAGAGGGCTAGGAGAGAATTGGACCAAGAGAAGAGTAAAACCCAAGACAAACCTTAATTTCTGTAGCTTTATATTTGGCATATAGATTATAAAGGGCTTGGTTGGCTCTGCCCCTATGGCTTTGCTGGTTGTAGCCCACATGATCTTGCTCTTGAGCTGGCCCTTTTCATAACCTGTATCTTTCCTTAACTAGTGTCCCACATTCATGGAACCTCCAACTTTCTGAGGCTCCCACTGTGCCTTCATATTCATTGCTACAGTTTTGTGTAGTAGCGTCTTTGGAGCTTCTTACCTGACCTCCTTGTTCTTTGAAACTTGAGAAAGTCTCCCTGACCACACAGTGCTTGCCTGCTGGACATCACAAGGACAGTGCCAAAGTCTGCCACCAGCATGGACAGTAGCCAGGCCCACTTGGATCATAACAATAGAAGTCAATGAACATCTGGCTTGCTAAACACAGTAAAATGAATTCCTCAAGCATGTAGCCCAGTTGCTGTCTTCTGAAATAAAGTGTTACACTCTTGCACCTTTAAGCCTGGGATAAGTGGTATCTTGCTAATTCCTGAGATGCCTCAGGGTATATTTTTTTCTTGTTGATCTACACAATAGTTGGTTCTTCTTTAATGGGGCCTAATCTCTTTAGGAGCCACACCTCTTTTGGCCCCAACTTTACACATGGTTCTTATGAGTCAATATTTATATTGTTTAAATTTTTCTGCTCCGCTTTTCATTTGCAATTCTCTTTATAAATTTGGCTAAAAGCATCTAGCAGTGCTCATCTCAGAAACTGAATGTTGGACTGGTTTTGAATTTCTTTTCTCAGATAAATTATTCCACTTCCCCTAAAGTGTTTCTGCTGGCTTAAACCATCAGTAGTTTATGAGTGCCTGTCTCATCAGGCAGCTTGTATGACCCAGTGAAACTGTCCCATGCTGCCCAATGGGACAGTCATGCATAACCAATGGAGATTCAGAGCCACCCCACAGCAAGATATACAAATTATAACCCCTGTCATGAATGTATCCATCTTAGTCTCCCACAAAGTCCCAAAATATGAACAAAATGTAGATGAATTTTCTGCCAGATTGTAACACATAAGCCGCTAGTCTAAGTGCCAGCAGGGTTCTTGGTAACAATTATAGCTGCCTGACCCTATCCCCTTCCATTTGTATCTCCATCAGGACTCTGGCCTTCTGGGCTAGAACCAAAATCATCCTCCAAGATCTGCTTGCAGCATTCTAAGAATTTTCTAGGATGAATCTCTACACCTTTTCAAACCTCTCTCACAAACCAGTTCCAAAGGCTTCTGAACCACACGATCAAGGTGGTCCCAGCAATGACTGTACTCCCTATGTCCATTTTCTGTCTTAGCTAATTTTCCTGTTGCTGAGGCACAATACCTGACACCCACAATTAAAAACAAGAAAGGTTTAGTTTGGCTACTGCATTACAGTAATTCAGTTCATGTCCTGCTGTTTCCAAGTCCAAAACCTTGTGGCAGAGTTGGGTAGAAGAGCAAAGCTGCCCAGGTCACGGCAAATGAGAATCAGCACAGGAGAATAATGCAGAAGAGAAACAGTGGTGGGTGAGGTGTAGGGTGTGAGAGTCACACTCGCACGACCTACCCTGTACTTCCAGAAGTGTGCTCCAGCGGTTCCTCAGTCAGATCCCAGACCTACTGAAGTCAACGCTCCATCTAACCCGCACAAACTCTTTGGGCAGGTTAATTCTGAAATCCATGTAAGACCATGTTTTAAATCAGAAATGTAAAGCTTTTATTTTTTCAAAAATTTTATGAAATGGATATTTGTCTGTGATTAAGAATGTCTCTTTTTAGAACAAATCTACACATAGACATGAAGTTGGAATTTACCCGAGCTAAAGTTCTCAGCAGCTTCCTTAAACCAATTCATTCTATTTACGTTTTACTGTTTTTATTAAATATCTCTGATATTCCTCTTCTTTTGATGGTCTTTGATAGTTCCTTATCTTATCACATTAGTACATTAACTATGATAATTTTTTTCTTCCCCCTTTTATTGGTACATATTGTTATATATGATAAACACATTCATCATAGGGAAGTGATACATATATAATTGCATCTTTTATTGCAATACTGGAGATTAAACCCAGGGTCTTTACACTAAGCTGCATCCCAGTCCTTTTATTTTTGAAAAAATTTGCTAATCAATTTTTATTCAGGTGGGCTTAAACTTGCAGTCTTCCTGTCTCTGCTGCCCAGAATGCTAGCATTATAGGTATGTGCCACCACACCCTGATTAATTAATACAGTCTAGGATCTTAAAAGCATGCCACGGGTCTCTCATTTGAAGCCAGTGTTCACATCCTGTCAAGTCAAAATTCTGATTAAAAACTAATATAAATTTCCCATGGTCTACCACATAATTTCAAATTTCAGGCCTTACTATGCAAAGATGTTACATTTTAACATCTTCATTTTCTTATCTTGTTTTCTTTCTGGTTTCCTATTTTTAACTACTGTATAATCATTTATCTTTTTTTTTTTTTTTTTGCTGAGACAGGGTCTTTCTGTGTTTTTCAATCTGGTCTTGAACTCACGTCACCTAGCCTGGCATCAAACTCATGGTGATCTCCTGCCTCAGACTCCTGAGTGCTGGGATTACAGGGGTGCACGACCATACCCAGAAATTTATCTGTTCTTTGTCTCTCTTTCTTAGGGGAACACTTAAATCTTGAAATGCCCCAAGTGATAGGAGTGTCTTGGAAATTCATAGTGGGCCCTTTGCTCACACTTAAATTTATGCAATGTAGATGATTCAGAATAGGAGCTGTTCACATCACAAAGAAGTACTTTATAAGTAGAAACGTGGAGTTTTGAGCTAGATAATATCAGCTCAGCTTTGTAATTTCTGGAAGGGGAAGAACTGATGAAATGATAAAAATTGAGTTCAACTGATCATTCAGTTTTTATGCCTAAATAATAAAACTTTAATAAATACTTAGAATAGCACAGCTGAGGCAAGACTCCTGGCTGGTGAACACCACATTAGCTAGAATGGAGATGTATCCTGATTTCATGCTGTTACAGTTCAGATTTAAATATCCTTCCACAATCCCATGTGTCTTTAAAGTGAGTGCATTATGGCAATGCTGTATACATTGGTGGATTCATCCACTGATGGGTTCGAGAACTGAATGGGCCTTGTCATAAACGTGGAGTACAGACGGCCCTACCGGGAAGGGTGCTCCCCTTCTCTTGCTCAGGCCACCAACATGAGAGCAGCCCTCCGCTAACATGCCCTTCCCTCGTTGTTTCTCATTGGAGCTGGCTCAACAAGGACTGAAGCCACTGAAATTATGAGCCATAACAAACCTCCCTATGAGTTACGAGTTTTGGATATTTTGTCTCAGCAACAGTAAAGTCACTAATACACATATTTAAAGGTCATAGAAGTTCCATATCAGAACTCCCTCAGATTTTGCCCGATCTTTACCCTGCTGGTCCCAGTTTGTACCCTCTATAATAACGTGTACATGTATGTATAGCACTTTCCTAAGTTTGGTCAGTCTTTCTAATGAATTATCACACCTAAGACAATAATCAGAATCCCTGAATATGTAGCCAGTTGGTCAGAAGGGTGAAAGGCCTGAGGATTTCTAAACGTGTTGGTACCATCAAGGCAGTTTTACTGATGTCTGTGGCTTAAACCTATGGAGTCTGCACCAGTTCTGGATGGTTACCATGAAAACTGCATTGCAGTATTACTCACACATGTATCTGCTATCCAGGCGTGATTATTCCTTGCAACTACATTTCTTAGCACATATTTCTCTCCTTTTTGAATTAAAACTCTTCAAATCCTTCCTAGTTATTCCAAAGAATATTAAAAAAGTTATGTGAAGTTTCTGTAAGTCCTTAGACTGAATTTATTGTTCTTTTTTTTCTGAGGGTTTCTCTTGAATTTTACCTTTAGTTTTGATTTTGGCTTAAATTTTAGTTTAGTCTTTGGGCTTTTGTGCATACAACCGATGTAATCATGCCTCAAGCTTAGCATTGCTTCTGCATCCAAATAGTAATAGACATCCACTGCAGTGGAAGTAATGTAGATCCTGACAAGGTAATGCTGACACGACCCTTTGAGAAGCCCACAAGGCAACACTTGGATATTTTTAGTTTATAAAAATGACATTGTGCTATGTAGCTCTTAAATTTTTTAGTTTTTAAAAATTAAGTTCAAATACATTAATTGATGTCATTTGTAATCATAGATATTACTTTCATATACATATACTATATGCAATATGCATTTTAAATTCACATTTCTTCATCTCATTGGTGAGAATCCCTCATTTACTTCCACTGCTAAATAAGAAACTGAAAGAGTAAGGAAGGACCAAAGTGTACAATAGATATTGTGAAATGGAAATAAATTGTTTATATGGAAGGAAGAACTAGGGCAGGGGAAGGGGAAAAGGAAGGAAGAGAAAAGGAAAAACTGATGTTAAAACAGGATAAAATGGAAAAAAAAGCTTTGTAAATGAGAGAAGATGGGCTGAAGGAAGGAAAGGAGATTGGGAAAAAAGTGGAATCAAACATATCATGTATATCATAGGTACAAATTCCCTATGATGAATATGATCATTATATATATCTAAAGTGTACCAATAAATTTAATTAATAAAAAAGAACATAAAATGAAAAAATAAAAATAGTAAAACAAAGAAAATTATTGATATTTAAGGAGAGGAGATAATACTTTAATGATTTTTTTTTATTTTTCTAGTCTTTTTGAGACAGGCTATCACTATACAGGTCAAGCTGGCCTTGAGCTCACTTTGTAGCCCACACTGGCCTCCAACTTGTAAGGATCTTTCTGAGTGCTGGGATTGTAGGTGTGTTCTACCAGGCCTGCCTTGCTTTCATGAATTCTTTCAAGAACAAATATAATGAAATCAACACCTTGTGTATTTGTTCATTATGAACAGTTTGAAAACAAATCCACGAGTAAGATAGTATTCCACAAGGCATTCACATTATGAATTTCACTGACTTGTGGATTCTCTCTAAAATATCCCATTAACCTACAGTTCAAACAGGAATGTATGAAGTTTTTCACTTTTCAACCTCATTAGTGCTTCATATTGTTTGACATAGTTTTACTTTTCTTTCAAAGAAAATTTTCAACTCATTTATTTAAACCTTTTAAGTTTTTAAGCTTTAAACCTTAACACTATAATGTTTCCTGTTTCTTTTCTTTCCTTGGGCTCACCATCCTGTTACTTGTTTCAACTGGCTTTAGAAGTGGTAGAAGAGGAGAAGATGATCAAGCATCATATGCATTTGTGAATTTTAATGTTTATTTTCAGCACTCGCATCATCCAAAGATAGACTAAATCCCACACTGGGCCTGCTGCTTTCTTATGGGGAAGAAACCCTGAACAATCCTCCATTAATACAGGAAAGTACTGGGGAGACCTTTTTCCTTGAGTGCATCTTCTTTTTATACCCATGTCTTTCCCTATGTAGGTTATCCCAGCAGAATTCAAAAATTTTTTTTTCCTTCTCATTGTTTTCTCAATTCTTCTGAATTAGGTTCTGAGACCTACACAATTGCCTTTTCCACCACTGGCACTTCTGTATTTTGGTTCAGGAGAGGGAATTAAAAGTTGTGCTATCCGGAGTACTTTTCTGGAACATTTTGCTCATATTAAAATATCTGTCAGTTTGTAGTTATGATTTAAACTATTAGAACTATGTTTCCTAAAGTTATTCTTGGTATTAGGACACAGTCTCTAGTAGCTTATTTATATATATTTGCTAAATGAAATTTTCAAATACTGATGTCTTAAAATCTTACTGTTAATTCAAAGTTGGGTCAAAAGGATAATTCTCTACTCTAGGTTACTACTACCAGCATGTTAGATTCAAGGAATATAGAAGCAATATTCAGACAGTTCAAGATTTGCTGGGTTTTTAATTTGTATGTAGGGCTGCACATGTGCATGTGTTGTGCATGTTACATGAGTGCTTAGCGATCTTCTCTTCAAATCTAATTAACTCAATACTTCTGTGCAATGTAATTGCTGTTTTAATACAATAAACATTTAAACTAGTAAGATACTTGTCATATTTGCATGTAATGTATATTTACTAATAAAATAGATTTCATTATGTAAAAATATAAAGCTAGCCCAAATATTTTGTTTCAAAATACATTTTTTATTTTTCTGCCATAAACCTATCTTGTCCATGAGCTGATCATTCATATATATTGATGGTGCCATATAAATTTCTTTACAAATCTGTTATGGGACTATTAGTTGCAAATACTACAAGTTAAATAATAAAGGCAGGTCAGTGAGGTATTAACTGCTGTTTCTTTGCAGTTTTTATGATCCTGAGCTCATAACAGGTAACATTCATAAATAGTCTAGAGGACTATCTTCAGCTAAGTTTTCAGGCTTCTACTTTACACCAGGAGAGAGAAGCAGGTGAAATAAGCTACTCAAAAAAATTGAACAACAGCTCTCAGTTTCAGTGGGTTGGGTACCAATGAACCAAGCACTGAGGGTGGAGAAATATCTTTCAGTTTAAGTGTGGGACCAAATCATTCCCTGGAAGAATACTATGCAAGAGTGTGCTGGGACTGCACATATTGGTAGTAGTGGTAGAATTAGTCAAAGATGAATTCTGTGTCAATTACTGATGTGTTCCACAATTCAGGAGCGTATGCTCCTGATTAACTAGGTATTGGGAAAAACAGAGTTTTGGGTAGACCAGAAAAAGAGCTTATTTCACTAATTGTTATGCTTATCTTCCCTAATAAAGTTAAATCCTACTTGAAACTGTCACAATGACATTATTCTTACACACTAGATAGAATCAGCTCACTTTCTTTAGCTGAAGTTTTACATAGTCATTTTATTGTTGCAAGGGCGAAACATAAGATCATTCATAGCAAGAACTTAATATATTTTAAGGATTTATATAACTGCCCTTGTGTTATGGTTGATACATTGTGTCAACTTGGGGAGTCCAGAAGTTTGGCTGAGTGATTCAGCAGGAAGCCAGGGTGCTTATTTGTATATATCCTGAGCCTGTGGAAGAGGAGGGCATGGACATTGTGTGAGAGCTACACACTCCCTGGGTGGGGGTAGCCTGTTTACAATGTAAGGGAGAGAAAGAGGCTGTTTGCCGCCATTCCTCCCTTTTTGCTCTTGTGGCTTTTGCTGTGCTTTGCTGCCATGAAGGTTCGTCCTCTGCCTTGTGCTACTCTGCCTCTGAGTCAACCAACTATGAACTAAAACTTTCACAAACTGTGAGCTAAATAAACCTTTCCTCTGTTCATTTTGGGCATTGTGTATTTTGTCTCAGCAATGAGAGAAAAGTAGCCAAGGCACTTTGTATAACTTTTACTTTTCCTCACCAAATTAGTCCGTGAACCCACAAATGTCCACGGTTTTATTCACAATGTGTCTTTAAGCTTCACCTAGTGAATTTTCAGTTTTGATGACTGCTACTCGTGTCACTCCTTGTAGGAAGTGTTTTCTGACTTTTCCATGTCAATGGCTCCTCCTTATTATGTCTTCCAAATTCATTTTTTGCTTCTATAAAGTTCCTTTGTGGTGTCCCCATGAGATATGTTTATGTATTTTAGTCACTTTAGCCATAATATTATCATATCCATCTGGCATATACAATAAATTGAAACTATATGACTTAGGAAAATGAACATTATATTTTCTAAATAGTTAACAATTTCTAACCATATCTCAGCCTCTACAGACCTAGACAATTGGCAGGAATGTTAGACAATATATTAACTGAAAATGAAAGGCCAGCTACTAGAATTTATTTGCTGCTCTTACTAAGTTACAATGATCCATTATGAATGAAAATTGGCTATGACTCTCAGGCTGGCCCAAGATAAATGATGTATGAACATTATAAATAAAACAATCCTATCAATGCAGAATAAAGATAATGCTGCCTTGGCTATAGTGTTTTTCAAATCTATTAATACGCATCAAATGTAGAGAGAAGGGTTTGACATACTGGGACTTTAATAAATGAAACTTTTATTCATGCTTTTTATCATTAGAACAAACTAGTAGAAATAAGGAGGAACAAGCCTATATTTTAATACATCCCTGTGCATAGCACCGTAACACCATATACACTCCCCCTCTCACGTGGTGAATTTTGAATACTAAGTAGGGAGAGAAGTATTTAAAATACTCCTAAACTTAAAGGAGTAAGAAAATGAGTCAGTCACCAATATAGAACATAGATAATTGAAGAAAAAGAAGTTACTTTGGCTTACATTTGAAAGAGTTTAGTCCATAATCATCTGGCTCTGTTATGCCTGTGGCAAGGCAGAGCACTATGATGGCAGGAGGACAGAGTGGAGCAGAGGTGCTCATCTTAGAGCAGTCAGGAAGCACAGAGAGAGGGGGGGGGAGAGAGAGAGGGAGAGAGAAAAGGGGGAAACAGAGCCTCTAAGGGGATCCTCATTCCTTGCAACTATGCCTCACCTCCTGTTTCCATCACCTCCTAGTAATATTTTCAAATCATGATCAAAACAATGGATTCATCCACTGATGCAGCGGGGTCCCGCATGCCTCACGCCCCAGTCATTTGCTCAATGTCCTCCCTCAAAATTGCAGCTTTTTGGCTTTTCGGAAGATATATCAGGTTGAAATCATAATAAAAAATAAAGTTATAAAAAGGTTTTTGGAGGTGAATATAACAGAATAAGAATTAAAAACACAAATAAGTGAATTATTTAGTACTAAACAACCAGTTTTTTAAAAGTCTTTAGTTATTTTAGCTATGAGTTTTTTCAACTGTTTGCAAAGCTTATGAAGCTAAAAAATGGAAACATTGAGCAGGTGCCCACAAATATTATATAACAAAACACATTGTTTGGCCACATCTTTCGAAAAACTAGAAAGAAAGGAGTTAATAAAGTGGATGAATATATGTATGTGAAGTTAACCCAGAATAGGAAAGCTGATGTATGATAGCATTCTGGAAGAGAAACCTGTTGAAATTGTTATGAAGGAGCAGAAATATTCTTTTATCATTTCATTACTGGAAAAGCAATATGGATCTATAGATCTGCAAGCAACTATTGACATTATAGATGTTAACTTTATACTAGCAGTCGAATTAAAAAGCAAGGAATTTTATTGTGTCGCTCTGTTTTTTATTTTTATAAGAGAACATGTGTGCCTACATGGGCACTTTTTCTTTTTCCCTAATGAATCAAAGAAAGGAAAGCCCCACAGAAGATATAGTTCTAAGATTTTCTACTTGCAAGCTTATATTAAACTGACCATAGTTTCCTCTAGACTATGTTTTATAATCTTGATAAAATGTTTTGAATGGTCCCACAATGATGATGTGAGGTTCACTATAAAACAGGTTAATATGCCTGTAATAGTATAAGCTTATATTCTATAATAGCATGCAGATGACCCATCTATTTTTATTGAAATTATTTAATTTTGGAGGCCTGAGTTAATACAGTCTTGCCTCAGGAGGATAATATGATGTTATGCTTATGACCCAAGAAATGATAAATTTAGCCATTAGACTCAGCCTTTCCATAACCATGTATTAACTTTAGGCTAGTGTTTATTGGAGCCGTAAGCTATTTGCCTATAAAATAAACACACCCTACATTTGCAAACTATTTTCATGCTATTTTCTGTCTTTTATACTTCAACTCACAATATTTAGTAAAAAGGCGAATTTATTCACTGCATACCTGTTCATATTTAAGTACTATATGTCAAGCTTTGTTCCATCTTCAGGGAATCTGAATCAACAATGCCTAGGTAAGGCAGCTCTCTAGGAACTTGATTATTAAAGTATTATGGGACATATTAATGGACTGATAAAAATGGCCACATTAAAGATTGTTAGAGTCAGTGCCAATTCTCCTATTTGAGATGTTAGAAGAAGTAGCTCAGCAAATCTCATCTATGACATTAAAGCAATAGTGCTTGGAGAGGAGCATTTGGCTCTTCTTACATCTCACAAAGAAAAACACAACCTAACAAACAAAATATTTGACAATATCCAGAAATAGTTTATATTTTCGTGACTCAAGGGCTGCCACTTAATCTGGTTGTAATGAGGGAAGAGATCAAGGAAGCTGTAAAGATCCTGTAGTACACCAGAAGACCCCACACCCCCGCCCCACAAAGAACTATTTGTTTTAAAATATTGGTAGCATCCGAACAGAAATCTTGCAGCAAACCAATTGTACTAAAGTGTGCAAAAAATATGTATCTCTATGCCAATAAAGTGTACAATTATTAAATACTCCATAAGAAAGCAATTTATCTCAATAGAGGTTTTTCCACTGCACTGTTTTTCTCAAAATAATGTAAATAAAGGCATAGACTGTTTTGTTAATTCATTTGTTTTCCTCTTTTCTTATTCACTTTAGCATGTTCTAGAAACAATTTAGAACAGTCATAAAACTTTTGGGCATGATTCACTTTATACCTCATTTATAATCTTTAAATAATGAAGACTAGTGGTGGAAGTGTTTTCTTTGTTTCTGTGAACTACCTCTGCTCAAGTGACTTCGGGTGTTCTTCGCATAACTCTACTGAAGTAAGCAGGAGGCCCGCAGTGAGGCTCCATGTCTTGCCATTTAAAGTTGTTTTCTGTGAATCTGAATACTAAAGATGTTCTGTTCTCTCTGGTCAAATCCACAAGGATAATCACCCGCTTTTAGCTCTCAGTAGCTTGCTTGGTTTTGTGAGCTATTTCTTCCAGTCATTGTGCAGTCTTGTAAAGTACCTCGAGAGATATGTTTGAATGATAAAGTGCTGTACATGTAAAAGTGATTGTTGATTTTGTTGCCTGCTTCCTGCCAGGGCTCTGACATGATGGAAAGCCTGGCTCGGAGCTGCCAGTTATCCCTGCCAATCACCAGTGACACTGTCTCTGTCTCCTTCCAATGCCATCAGATTATGGCAGTCTCCATAGTTATTTTTCATAAAATCCTTTTGAGGACTGATTGTAATTGTCACTCATATTTCTCTCAGTTCCAAAAAGTTTAATTCCATAGAATCATGAACAGCATGGGGTAGTCTTTTCAAAAATTAGTTACATTTTTTCCTTATTTTGATCTATTTTCTATATATTTGTTTTCCAGTTTATAACTAAAAGGAGGTACTTTATCTGATTAATGGACAAAATAGATAAGAAGAGCCTATAGGTTCTTTTCACATACTACATACAAAATATTGCACTGAATATTGAGAAATCCTGGATCTACCAAAAATGTGTATACATTCTGGGAAAGGAAAAACTTGAATAAATATTTTAATGTTAAATTTATTGCAACACTGTCAGATTAATATGTTACCTTCAGCCTCTACAATTACAAGAGGTACTGAGAGTGCTGGCCTCAGCTTCCGAACATTGGTTAGCAGAGTGAGATGCTGCATGGATGACCTGGGTCATGGAGATTGCTGCCTGTGCATTTTTAATTTCTTCTCTATAGGTATTCTGAGCTGTACGGCATCTTCTAGGATCCCCTGTACAAGGTAACACCATATGTTGAAAAAACATCACACTATTTTTCTTTTCCTGGAATGTCCATCCTTTCTTTTTTTGGCAAACTCTGTATTTCACAATAAATAAACAATCTTTTGCCACACTGACTAGCTGTGACCTAAACATGAAGAAATGATTCCCTCAATGGCATGCTGATAAATATGAAGAAGACTAGCAACACAATACTGCTGTAGAAAATCCCTACACCTCTTCCTCCCTGTGCACTATCTGAAAATTGGCAAATCAACAGAAATAAGGACAGATAAGTGCGCGAAAAGAGATGGCTGCAAAAATGAGGTTGGAAAATTTTGCTTAACTAATATGACACAGAATATTAAAAGTACCACTAAGGAGTTGATACTTTTTCTTGAATGGCATCATTTAAAATGTGAAAGAATTGAGCAGAATAATAACTGTCTAAGTAAGTCTGTGGCCATTTTCCCTCATACCTTGCAAACTTTGCATAAATTAGCCATACCTAGAAATGACATAGAATGATCAAAATTAAATCTACTTAATAGGAGTATTTGGGACTATGTATAGGAAATTTGTATGCTTGGGAAGAAAATTGATTATTTCAGTATGACACAATTCTATCTATCAAAATATTTAGGAGATTGGAATAGTGATAAATCAACCTATGTAAACAGCCAATGCTTATGTATGGAAACATTTTCGTAAAGTTAGAATTTGAATTGCTAATCGGTGTGTAGAAAATTAAGCCAGAAAAATTCGTTCTAGAATGAATAACAAAATTATCAAACATCAGATAATGATAATGCATCATAGTTGACCTAAAAAACAAGGCTTCTCTAATTCCTGTTTCATGTTGACTTCCTGGTAAATCAAGTTGGTCATTTAGTCTTTCTCTTTTCACATTTTTATCATTATCATAATCAAGACCATCATCATCATAAATAATTGACTGATATTAATGTTCATAGCTTTTGCCTTCATTCTGCTAAATCATCCCATTGTCAGAGTAGCATTTTGAGCTTTGCAATTACCAGAAACTTTCACTTCAGAAATCGTTAAACTTAGTATCTCACTCTGAGAGATTCTGAGCTGATGTAATAAAAACCTGGTAGTGAAACCAAAATGTCAGTATAAAAATGAATCTAACTAAAGCAAATTCCAATTACATTATGAATAGTTTTATACCCTGATGAATGTAATAGGATTATCAGGTTTTTAATATCTCAAAATTGTTATTTTTTTTTACGTTGCTTCTCTGGTTTTTATTTTTATATAGCTAGTGTACTGTGGCTAACTCTGTGGAAAAAAGTCTTTATTTTAAACTATTGCTACTTCAGCAATAAATTGTTTATGATTTTACAATTTCTTCTGCCCAGCTCTTTGAGATTCCAGTGCAAATCTACAACTACACATATAAAAGCGCTCTGAGACTCAGCCTATGGAGTTGCCATGATATTGTAATAGTAGCCTATGAGCCAGTAGGTAACTGCACTTAGTCTGTAATTATAAAGCCATGTGATACAGTGGCACCTACCTATCCAGGGTAGTAATGTTCCAATATTTCCTTTACAAACTGGGCATTTTCCCACCTCTTTTCTTCAAATAATAAGTGTGGATATATTTGCATCATTACCTAAGCAGACTAAACTATTTAGTCTAAACTATTAGACTAAACTAGTCTAGCACATAGAAAACATGGCCTTTACCACGCACTTGTTTGTATTTTTCTTCTTCTCGTTGGCAGATGTATGTCTCTTTGTTTTATCTGAACTTTCAATTTTTGTTCATTTTATCATTTTAAAGAGTATTTAAGAGTTATGTGATTGAAAGTTAGAGTGTAACCCGTATCAACAGACTAATAGCTATTGTTCATGCCTAGAGAAGTCATTCTCACAGATTTCCAAGGACAGAACACTATATGGTACAATAGACAGAAAACTCAGTCATACCAGACAATTAAGTGTATCAAAGGTCAGCAGGGAAACATTCCTGACATCCATTAGTATCACTAAATGCCATCATACTTAAGCAAAATCCAGAAAAAGAAAAAATGTATGAGCCCCCTATGAATCCATTTTAATAGTATCTACATGTTTCCTGGAAAGGTACTAGAGTAAAATTCATGAAATAATTAGTCATTCAGCAAATTTGAGCTTTTAGTGCCAATGAAATGCAAACTGTTCACAAAACTACCTGTGTTTTATAAGTAAACCATTTTCTTCATATTTAAGGAAAGCCATATTAATTCAGTAGTTATTTTATAGGGTTTTTACTTACCAACTCACTAAATTGATGCAAATTTTAGTTAATTATATCATCAGTAATTCATCCCTTCTTGTTTTGAATAGTTCATATTTCTTGAAAATTATGGATTTCTCTTGCAGCTTTCTTCTCATTACAGGAGAAAATTTCATTTGGACATTATTAATTTTCATTTCTCCCATACTTTGCCTAAAACAAGTTTATTTGCATATTAAATAACATTTTCTGAAGTAGTCCAATTTCACATTAGTACCTCTTGGCTTTTCAAGCTCAAAAAAGCTTTATGAGTTTTAAAACAAGCAGAAGAGTAAAAGTGGAATATTTGAAAAGAGCAGAAAATTGCTATGACTTTCAAATGTTTGAAGATATATTGCTGTCATATAAGATCTCCTCTATAAACATTCCTCTCCTTGCTTTCTCCAGAAGTCGTTTCTATATAAATTGCATATTGTCAAGCTTATGTCATAATTCTTCTCCTAAAAGCCTCTGACAGATCTTGCAGCTGTAATAAATAACAATCATAAGATACTTCTAAAAATATTCAGCCATGAATTTGACCATTTAACTAGTAGAATCCTACTTAAAGGCTAATGCTGTATTTTTCCTGAGTTTGAAGCTTAAGTAAATGTAGGTATTATTCTGCAGCATTCACTATTGTTTTTGGCAGAAGCAGTTTATTTTTTGTGAAATGAGAATAAATAATCTATTTTTACTCGTGCTTCGTATCTGTCATTTTTAGTATTTAGAGTTACTATTAGAAGAATAGTTTCATTCTTTTGTAAAAAATCTAACTTTGTATTTTGATACTTAACAATTCAAAAGGCTTTACGTAAAATATATAAGTTTGTGAGGTTTCATTGTTAACATTGCATACGGCCACTTCATTTTACCAAAGCTATAACAAAATGATGACAACAAAGACTAACTGGATGAAGAAATGAAATAATTTGCAGATACATTCTAAGAAAAAAATCACTTTTATTTTATAACATCATCCATTGTATATTGATAGTAATGTGGGTGCAAAGAAAATTTCTAAAGCAACCTAGCTCACAAGGAATTACAATTTTAGTGGAAAGGGTAGATATTTAAACAAAGTAAAATTTAGGTGCAAATCAATACATGCTTTAAGAATTTTGCAAAAAATTCTTTAAGAACAAAATGAGGACGAGTTTTCTTGTTAAAATCTGACTATATATTGAAGTTGTGGTATGTATGTAACTTTAGATACCTAGTTCATATTCACCACTGTGCATGCAGGAGGCACAGAGTGAAATTTGTGCAGGGTTGAGCAGGTAATTAGGAACAAACTCTATGTTCCATTCTTCCTCCCTAATTTATACTTTATTTCTAATCCTTTTGAAAATTATATGAAAATAAGTTTGTGCTTTCACCAGTGGAGAGGCGCTTCCAATCTATTTAAGGATGATTCGTAGTTTTGTTTTTTTTTTTTCAGGGAAGTTTAGTATTCTAAATTTTCAAAAAGTTAATTGAGATGTTTGTATAATAGAATTCAGTTAGTCATACAAACATAATAATGATTTTATCAGTTGTTCAGCAAGCAGAATGTCCTGATCAATAGCAAGGGATTTTGTTTTCAAAAATAAGCTATGAAATATAATACAAATAATTTATTAATTTATAGAAAAATAATTAAATTGCTGCCAAAATACTGATAAGAACACTTTGTATATGCCCTGCATTTTATTATTTTTTTCTTTCATAAGGTTGTATGAATAGTTTAAAATAACATTTACTTTAGGGCTTGAAATATATTCTAGATTTACATTTGTCTTGGTTACTTTTCTCTTGCTGAGACAAAATACCTGACAACCAGAATTAAGGAGGGAAAAGAAAGGTGTATTCAGCTCCAAGTTGGGAGGTTTCAGTCCACACTCAGCTGGCTCCAAGGCAGGTGGCACATGGCAGAGGGCGACTGTTCATGACAGTGGAAGACAGCAAAAGCAGCAAGAGCAAAAGTGGAGGAGCGGCAGGGAGCAGCCTCTTTCTCTCCCTCACATATGCGAACTACCCACCCCAGGGCAGGTATAGCTGTCACACCCATGAATCAATCATAAACTCTAAAAACACGTCCCGTAACTACCTGAGGCTTTGGGGGGACATCCAGGCACAAAACATAACAACATTCAAATAAAAGATTCTGGTGTTTGAAATTTAGGCAAGTGAAAAAGAAATTCTGGTCTAGGTATGATAGAATATACCCATTTCCTGCCTCTTTGCAATGAGCATAAATATAATATCTAGAGGTAGTAAAAGTAGCAACCAAAAGAGAAGGGTAATGAGAAGAAGACAGATGCATTTGGAACTCCAATTCCCAGGATAGCACAACGTCATGGAGTCACATGTTCCTCAGTCCTTGAGAAGAACACATGGGTTCTGCACCCACAACCCCAAACCTAGCACTGGACACATCATGTGAGCTAATGCTGTGCTGGACTGTGCAACAGATCCTGTGGCAACGTCAAGTAATCTCGACATGGATAAGCAGACTAGTTGAAGTATTGCCAAAAACAGGAAACATTCAGAAGAGAAATAAGTCAAAAACAAAGAACCAAGTAAAATTTATATAACTGGAGAGATGACATAAAAAATAAAAACTCTCTGGGTTTTCTCAATAATAGAGTGGAGATGACAGTTTACACAATCAGAGCAAGGCAATAAATCCACCCTGAACCACAGAAAGCAAATAGCCTGGGTTGAAAATGAACAGAGTCTCCCAAGGCTGTGGAACAAGAACAGAGGATAAATCAGACTCTCACGAAGGATAGCAGCAATAACATTTCCTCATACAGAAGAAGTGATGATTGAAAATTTCCAGATTTGGGGAAAGGGCTAAACTTCAAGTCTAAATACAGGAGGAAATTACACAAAAGATAAACTTAAGGAACTCTGTGTCCCTTCATATCATAATTTCAATTCTACGCAGTTAAAAAGAAACCTGTGAAAGCGGCCAAAGAGAATTCTTTAGTTTTAGATCAATAGGAGACATGAAAACCAGGATGAAATGCCCATCTCTTTACTTACGTTGGAAGAAAACAACTGCCAACCACAAGACCCAAATGCCACAAAACTGTTACCCTAGAGCAGAGATTCCCTCTCTGGTGAGGAATGTTATACTAAGCTGCAAGAACTTATCATTACCCAACCCCCATTAAAGACAGCCTAGAAGACATTATTAAAAAAGAAAATAAAATCATGAAACATTACAGTAGTACAAAGTGAAAAGGCATTCAAATGGAAATGTAGTAGGAGATCATAAAATAGACCAACATCTATCAACTGAAATTTTTATCATATTTGGATATTTTGAAAATTTTATATTGGTATATGGTTCTAAAAATGATATTAAAAGTGACATAGTTAAGGGGCATCAACACATCATTGAGAACAGTAAAAATTTAACACAAACAAGTATTTATATGTCACATATGTACATTTTAATATTCAGAGCAATTATTATGAAACATATGAGGAGATATTCGAAACTATTGAAATATAAGTAGAGTTCTTAAAAAGTTCAGCTGAGTACAGGAAAGGAAACAAAACGGAAATACAAGGAGACAAGAAGTTTTAAGTAATAAAATATTAGATGTTTCTAACATGTCAATAGTTATCCTAAATCGAGGGTAGTCTAAAGGAACCAGTCCAATGAGAGATTGGAAAGTAGATAAAAGTTATGACCTACATAAAGGCTACCTTAAATAAGCTCACATCAAAATTAAAAATATTGGCTGCTTAAAAGTAAATGGATTTGGGCCAGAGATGTAGCTCAGTAGTACAGCACCTACCTGGAAAGTACAAGGTCCTAAGTTTGATTTCTGGTACCCTCGCCCTACCCAAATAAATAAATAGATGGTAAAATATATATTATAAAAGATGAATCACAGGAAAGAAGCAGTTACATTCTTAATATTAGAAACACATAAAGTAGTCTTCAGAGCAAGGAAAATAGAGGAAAAGGGGGGCATAGTATTACACAGTGAAGAAAGGAAATGTTTACCTATAAGTCGAAATGATCTTAAATACATATGGCCAGAACAAACAAAAACACAAACAGAGCTGAAGAGAGAAACTAAAAAGAATAAAATAAATCCAAATAGGGAAATAATAAAATAAAAATTGGAACAAACGCTAATGCCGTCTCGCTCTGAGCAAGGCAGCGGCAGGCTTCTCACTCCTGTGGCGTCTCCCGACACCGAGACAAAAGGATGCCACAGAAAGAAAAAAGTTAAGGAAACCTGTAAATCTCAGCACCTGGGGAAAGATGCAGAAATCACCAGCTCTGTCAATATGCAGAGGAAGGGTTCACTGTGATACCTGATCGTGATGGAGAGGAACCAAAGGATGAAACTGGCTTGCAGAAAGTGAAGACAAAACAGTCAAATAGAGCCAAGTGTTTGGCTAAAGGAAAACTTCACAGATGACAGAAAAAGTTTTCCTTCGCTCTCTGAATGAGTGAGGAGGAAGCTGGGGAGATGAACCGCCAGGACGAGGAAGAAGAGGAGCTCTGGAGGAAAGCCATGGCGGAGAGCCTGCCTCCTTCCCAAGGGTGTTTGCTGAGGAAACTTCTGAAAAAGGCAGCTCTGTGCCTGGGTCCCAGAGCATTGCTGCTTTGGTGAGAGAAGCTTACTACTCATGCCAGAGGGTTCTGCAGAAGAAATCCCTCTTTGCCCTGAGACATAGCCAATTTCCCCTGAAACTTTTCATCTTCAGCTGTCCGGGAGACTCTGGATGAAGTAAAAATAATAACAGGAAATAAGAAGGTTGGTAAGAGGGAAGATGGTGAGAAGAAAACACCTACTTCTACCTTTCCTCTAGTAACCAGGTATCATGCCTGGTGTGTAACCAAGGCTTCCAACCCACAAAGACTAAGAGACTTGCTATGTACTGCAATGGTCTAATGACACATTGGTCTAAAGACACGTTGACACAGAGACAAAGAGAGGCCAAGAGCACGAGCAATACAGGGTCGGCTACAAGGACTTCCCCAGACACTGACAAGCTTGAGAAGTGTTATCTATATAAATCCCTGGTCCCATTGAGAGAGTACAAGTGTGATGTTGACTCCTGTCTCCAGCTTAGAAGGGGTGACCAAGGAGATGGGCCAGAAGGAAAGGGCAAAGTGTCTCCAACTGTGAAAGGGAAGTGACTGAACTCAAAGGAAAAAGGATGCAATGAAGCCCAACTCCTCAGTCTCCTGTAACAGTCTAAGCACAAGACCTTCATAGACACAGAGGTAAAGACCATATCTTCAGAAACAGGAATCTCCAGGTTGCCCTCAGAGGAAGATGCGAGCTGCAGCAGAGAGATGCAGAGTTCCCGCACATGTACCAACTTAAATGAATCTCCCAGCTAGTCTTTGTTTTCCATTTCAGAAGCTACAGATTGTTTAGTAGACTTCAAAAAGCAACTTTCCCTCTGGCCAGGTAGCTGGACATGGACCAAAGCAAGCAGAGGAAAAAGGCAAAAATATTGAGCTTTTGCATCCAAACATTGACAAAACCATGAATCAGAGAAAGGCCGTGCTCGTTAAACTGTAGCATCCTCGGTTAATTGTTGAGCAAATTTTGATCATGTAGTTTTTATCAGCTGCTCCCCACTCGTCAGTCACCTGATTTTTATGTTTTCCATGATCTGTACAGACAACAATGTACAGTATTCTGTTTCGTAACATTCTGTCTGAATCTGATTACAGTTAAAAGAAATTTAAATGTATTTATCTATGTATGAAAAATTGAAATAAATATAGTTGAATACAAGAAAATACAAAAACTCAACAAAACACTAGTTCTCCAAAAAAAATCCGAGGGAGCTGGGGATATAGCTCAGTGGAATAAGCGCTTGCCTACCAAGCGCAGGGTCCTGAGTTCAATCCCCAGTACCGCCAAAAAAAAAAAAAAAAAAAAAAAACCAAAAAAAATCCGTAAAATCTTCAAGCCTCTCTCTAGATTGGCTAAAATTTTAAAAGACACAAATCACCACTATCAAGAATGAAACAGGTAAGCGAGCATGGTGGTGCACACCTGTAATCTACACAGTTAAAAGGCTGAGGCAGGAGGATCAATATGCGAGTTTGAGGCCAGCCTTGCGTTACAAAGTGAGTTCAAGGAAAGTATGAACTGCATAGAGAAACTGTCTCAAAAAGACACACATATATGCAAAGAATGAAATGGGGAAAAGAACTACAAATCCTACAGCTGTTAGAACAATAGAGAAAAACACAAAAATCTTTGTATCAATCAGTTTTAAACCCTGGAAAAACAATAGATCAATTTCTTAAAACCCAAAACTCAGTAAAGTGAGAATAGACATGACAATTAACAAAATTCCTTTTGTTATGTAAAAGCTCTTTTTGTGTTTGTGTGTGTCAAGAATCAAACTGAGGACCTTGCGTTTTTCGGGCAGTCGCTGAACTGCTAAACTGTATCCCTAGTCCTTGTGTAAAAGCTCTTCAAAGCAATCTTGGAGTCTGGTGATATTAGAGCTAAAATCTACCAAAATTTTACATGAAAATTTATAATAATTGTATGCAATTTCTTCCAGAACATGGCAGATTTTTGGAAAACTTCCAAATTCATTACATGAGAATCATCATCATGACACAAAAAATAGAAAAAGATAAGACAAATATCACTCAAATTTAAATTAAAAATCTCCCACAAATACTACCAAATACAATCTAGCAACACAATAGAAAATGAAACACAAGCTATCAAATGTTTGTTCAACCTATCAAAAATCAGTATAATTCACGTATCAATGAACTAAAGGTGAAACGCACATAATTTTATCCATTGATATAGAAAAACACTTGACAAATTTCAACACTTATTTTATAATTGACTTTGACATGTTTACAAAAGGAGGAATTTTTTTTCAACTAGATGAACAATTTAAAAAGAGTTTTGTAACTAACATCATATTTATTGAAACAAAGACAAATTCTTTTCACACCATAATTAGGAATAAGACAAAGATGTCTGTTTGCGGGACTACTTTAATTCAACACTTTTAAACACATACTCACTGAAATACTATGAGAAAGAAATGAAAACTACACACATTAGAAAATAAGTACTTAATTATCTGTTTTTACAGAGTACATGGTGATGTATACGTGCGAACCTTGGCCCATTCAAAATCCTCTGGAATTAACAAGTGAATTTAAGAATGCTATAAGGAACTGGGAAAAGGGGAAAGAGAAAAGGAAGAAAGGGATAATTATGTATGTTTGTATGTATATGCAGGATGGCTAACATAGTTGTACTACTGACTTGTCACTTTATTGTAAGGAACAGTTAATGATTAGTTGTTTGAGGGCTGGGGATATAGCTCAGTGGAATAAGTGCCTGCCTAGCAAGCACAGGGTCCTGAGTTCGATCCCCAGTACCGCCAAAAAAAAAAAAAGGGGGGGGGGCTGGGGATATAGCTCAGTGGAATAAGCGCTTGCCTAGCAAGCATAGGGTCCTGAGTTCGATCCCCAGTACCGCCAAAAAAAAAAAATGATTAGTTGTTTGATCAATCTTGCATGTCTATATTTGTTTTTCTGAGTATACACTTTGAAGTTACCAATATGTAATACAAGAACCATTGTTAATTCTCTGTCACTTTATCTGTAATTCAGTTTTGATTGTACTGTTCTTGTGCTACTTTGTAAGTGACTATCTGTTTGTTAATATGTTTTCATTCATTTACTTTTAAAATTAAAAAAAAAGAATGCTATAAGGTGAAATATCAACTCACAATATTCAACTACATTTTACATATAAGGAATGAGCAAAATAAGGCCCCAGTTAATGATGAGATACAACTTAGTTTATATTGGAAATTTCAACATGGTAAACAAATCAACCCACAATTGATCTATATGTTCAGTGTAACTTCTGTCAATATTTCTATAAGATTTATATAAACATACAGAAGATTATTATAAAATTTATACAGAAAGGGAAAGCCTACAAAGTAGCTAAACTGGTTTTTAACAAATGGGCAGAATAAAGTGGAAGATATCACCTTACTTGATATTGTCTCCAACATAACTAGACTTTGATGCAAGCCTTAAAAAGTATAAAAAATTACCTGAAAATGGATCATATACTTTAAATCCTACAAATCTTTAGCAAGAAAAATAAACATTTCTTTATATAAGGGTTAGCAAAGATATATTAATTGACACCAAATATATTATTCATATATGAATACTAGATAAATTGACCTTCATCAAAATTTACAGCTCTTGTTTGCAAAAACTCATATAAGAAAGGTAAATGACACAAAGAAAATATTTTCAAACCACATAAAAGACTGCTATATATGTGTGCATCTATACCCATACACATCCATTCTCTGGATTCAACAGCAACAAGATAAAAAATAAAACAAGTAAATGATTAAAAGCCACAGAGATATTTCAATGAAGATGCTGAACAAACAAATATAGGACAATATAGTCACATCTAGCAACCAGCAGCTAACCCTGCAGTAAGATATCACTCCGCAGCCGTCATAGTGACTCCAATAATCTGAGAAAGCAAAAAATGCGAATAATTTAAAGAACAAAGAAAAGAGAACTGTTAGGGAACAAGGAGGTAGTGTCTGTGGAAATGGAAAACGGACATGGGCAGGGGCGGCAGGGAGGCTGATGGGGCAGTGGGATTAAAGGTGATCACAGTGTGATGTGTGTGTGCATCAAACCCCTAAGATAAATGTAACCACTGTGTATAGAAAATATGTACCAATGAGAAATATTGACTGCATGAAGTGTTAGTGAGATTTAAATTAATTTCTCATACATTACTTAGGACTAAACATACAAAGTAATTGTATATTATAGCTATAAATTTTACCAGGATGCTTATCCAAGAGAAGTGGAAATTTGTGCCCATACCAAAGCTGTACAGCAATGTTCATTGATATTATTATTATTATTATTTGGTAATAGGCTTGAAGTAATCCCAGCATTCTCCACTAAGGGAGTGGCTCAGGAGACTGCTGTCCTTAGCACTGAAAAGGAAAAACAAAGTAAGTTCAAGAAAGTTGTGCTGAAAACAAGGGTAACTGCAAAGGAGAAACACTCTAAGACTTCACTTTTATAATACCTTCAAAACGATAAAACTCATGGATATGGAAACATATTTCTGGTTGCCAGGGGTTAGCGATAGGAGCATAAATTGAGACTAGGTGTATTATAAAAGGGTGGTAGAAAGGTTTGTTTTCATTTTAGAGCTATCTTGTATCTTCACTGTCAGAGTGAATACCTGAACAGGTAGTAAGATTCTACAGCATTTAATTTACACCCAGACACACACAGATGTGCGTGCGCACACGCGCGCGTCCGTGTGCGCACGCACGCACACACACACACACACACACAGAGAAGAATCAGGAAAACTGAACAAATCTGCTAAATGTTGATGGCAAAATTTACCTTCTAGGGGAAACCAGGCAACATGTATAAGAGTTCTTTTTGTATTATTTTTGTAAGTGTATGTGAATCTAAAATTACCTCGATAAAAATTTAATTCAAATTTTAATGAAAATACTGTATAATGAAGACTCTCTGAACAATGAGGAACAAGAAATAGTTCAAAAGTGTTTCTTGTATCATGAGTTCAACTTCCTCTTATTCAACACTTTCATTGGAATTATTCAATGAACTGAAATTTCACAATAAAAATTTTAAACCTGACTCATGTCTGTATCCCTAGAATGTGAAATTGTTTGTAACCCCCCAAATACTCAAGAACTGTTGAACAAGTACTTTAACTAAGTAAAATAACCATCATGAGAACACACACTCACTCACTTTAATCTCATTTTATGCTATGAGATACTTTGAGGTTTCCTAAGCATCGAGAAAAATAAAATTTAATATATTTTAGGGATCCACATGGCAGCTAACAAACTTTACATTTTCTACTTATCTCAGATACAACTATTAATAAAGTTTACCCAGAATCAGCATTAAAATTTTCCATCATTAATGTTATCAGTAAATACCATGTGTAATATAAAATTTTGATACCTGACAGTTAATAATGTAAATTAGGCAATTGTTTATTTTTGTTTCATTTGAACATACCAGTGGGAAAATTAAAATTTAGTAAGTAATAACTAGTCAGTCCTTATCTCTAGGATTCACTTTTATATCAAATCTGAAAAACAGTGAACTAGTGATATAGGCAACTCATTATTTGGAAAACGAAGATGCGGATAGGTATGTTTTCTTTGTTGTCCTCTCTTATTAGAAAGATGAAAAAATGTGGTTGATTTTTCCACACACAAAAATAAGTGAGTGAGAAGACAATTCATAATTGGTACTATAGAATTACAGGCTGATAAGAAGTATAACTGCTACAGATCGGTTTAGAGAAAAAGATAGTGTTAATTAGATCCAATTTAGCTCTGCTCCTCTGAAGCCTCACTTTGTAGGACAAAATTATATTTCACATAATTATGACCCTTGATCAATCTTCCTTAAGAGACAAAATCTAAATATTTGGGTCAGGATTGTCCCGGCCCGCGGGTAGTCAACGAAGGCTCCTAAAGAGAGGGGGAGTTGGATTATAGGGAGACAAGAGAGACACGAGAAATGGAGGCAAGACAAAATTCTGATCAAGCCTCGTTTATTGAGCAGAATTCTCGGGCTTATATACAGTGCAGGAGTGGGGATTGACGTCAATAGGTAACCAGGCAACGGAGGGAGGTCCAGACATCACGCAAGGGTGGTCAGAGCATCAGGCGATATTATATCATTATAGGAAGTTGACCATATATAGAAGATGTTACATAATTACAGGAAGTTGACCATATATGGAAACTGAAACTAAAATCTCAAGATGGCTAGTAGTTTACAAAATGGATGCAGACCGCAGGTCTCTCAGCGGTCTCCCACACAGGATCAATCTGAAACTTGCTTTAGTTCTCAGGCAAGGTTATAGTATTGTTCAGAGATCGTACGGAGGACCTGCTGAGAATCATGAACTACAGTTTTGTGTTAGAACCAACGTAAATAGAATGTTCCAAATCAATAAAGATGTTCCTAAAAATAGAACTAAAGTTTAGAGGTGTTAAGTATATGCTCAGTGAAACAACAGTCTAACTCCATATGCACATCCCATATACTACATCAGCATATTTAAAAATACTACTGATTAAAATGCACCATTTTAAAATTTAAGATATCCTGGCATACTGTGTTAATCCCACCTTCTAGGATACTTCAGCTCCAAACTACAACAAATGATTATTTAAAATACAAATTTGTAGGTTGATTTCATATATACTGAACTTGAATTTGTGCTTCTGCTGTGTATGTGTGTGTGTGTGTCTGCTTGCGTGTGTAAAGCTGTTCTAAGTAGTGAGGGGTATTGAACCTCTGACACATGTTAGGCAAGCACCCTACTATTGAGAGGTATTGATGTGTTTTAATGATAAGTATGGATTCAGGAACTTTTATGAAGACTTCCAGTCAGTGCCAATCTTGAAACTATGTTACTCTTGTGGTATGATTCTATAGCAACTCACATCCTAGAATTGCAAACTTAAAGTTACAGCTGCGTGCTTAGATCTAATACACGTGCGTATTCTACATGCTCAATAGTCTCACAGCTGTGCTAATAAATTAGGGCAAATAGGAAAAGAAAAAGAAAGGAATCTTTGTTGTTTTCAGACACTGAAAGCATCTAACCCATTTTCTTCTTCAATACAAAAAAAAAAAAAAAGGAGAACAAAAATGTGTCAGATTTTGCAATGAAGTCTGTATTTCATTAGGTGTTTGGCACACACTTATGTTGATATTTTCCAGAACAAGGGTCAACAAGTACTTCCAAACACACTTGAAGTTCTGTAATACTAAAATCTTGGCTTTGGACTATGCATATCAGGCAGTAGTGCTGTCAGTGCATTTTGATGTTTATAAAGTGCCCTGTATCACGGAGATGTCTGCTACTCCCTGTACTATTTGAATGATTGATCGGGCTGAGGTGGAGAGTGGTTAGGATCTAATATTTACTTCCATTCCATCATTCAGAAACAGTACTGTGTGCCTTCAGTGTGCCTGGGAATATATTAAGATCTGGTGATAAAAGGAGAAATAAAACACTGCAGTTACCCTCAAGGATCGGGCAGGTTTTATTGAGGCATAGAAAAGACAAGAAAAATAGTGTTGAGACCAGGGAAATAGACTGGATCATGAGATTAAAAAGCAAGAAAATTTAGCCTCAGGAATAGTGGATCAAGATTAGAATATAATTTGAGTAATGATAATAAATATCAAAGAAAGTACTGAGGCTTAGGAAGTGGCTAGAAAGAATCAAAACTGATTACCGATTATATCTGGCAATAGATATGTTCAGACAATTGCATATAGTGCAGTAAGAAGAAAGTGATTCAGAGGAGAAAAGAGGCTTAGTGTTTATGACATTGAAATCTTTAAAAATTTTGTGCTTTAAAAAAAAGAAAAAATTGAGTAAACTCAAGAGATGTGTTAAGACCCAGAGCTTGCAATTTCTCCTACTCAAATTAGACAGTCTCAATTTAGCAATTTAGCAGTCTGCAAGAGAGATATACTGGGAAAGGATGCAAACAACCGATGGGTGCTTAAGAAATATGACTGGAAACATTTAATTGGCACAAAGAATCTCTGGAAACAAATAAATCACATTTCTGGAGGAAATTACTTTACCAAAGACTTATGAGGGCAATTCTAAAAGCATTCTTTAAAAACCTTCAGTGTCCAAGAGTCATCTTACCCATTCTCAACATGCCCAAAGAAATTGACTCTTCTCCAAAAAGGACAGTGTTAAAGTGTATGAAGGAGAGAAAAAATAAAGGAAACACAATTCTGCTCAAAGAATGGAAAGAGTCTTAATCAAATAACACCCCCACATGCCAGGACAGGGATCTCATGCTTACCCATAACAGCAAAGTAATTCACTGGAACTGCTCAAAATCTTCCCAGCTCATCCTGTCTCACTGACCCCTGTTGTGGTAGTTAGTCTTGTCTCATATTCTGTAGTATATTAATAAGATTTCAGTTGGGGTCTCTTTAGATCATGGTTTGCATAGATCAAGAATGACATGTGACTTTATAGTAAAAAATATTGCACGTTACCTAGAGTTCTTGAACCATGGATCGATGCATTACTAAATGGCGATATTTTAATGTTTTTGCCTTTTGGAGGGTAGATTATTCATAAAAATGAAGAATAAATTGTGGCAGAGGCTTCTGGATCTGTTTTAAACTCTTTTCCATGTCTTTGTATGGGCTGAGACACTTTTCATTTAGCTGCTAGTTTATCTTCCACTTCATCGTTAAAGACCATGAGAAATCTGGTGACCCCCAAGGTACAGTCCATCCTGTTCTTGATTATAAGGATGTGAGAATCTCTTTGTAATTTGCAAAAGGTAATGTGAAATTGGAATTATATGTTACAAATGTTAACTTCTCTTGATGTCAGGTTATTGTTTTTTACTATATTCCTGATCAAAGCAACTAGGCCTTCATTATGGTTTGTGTCTGGATGTCCCCACAAAGCCTCATGCAGGCAGGGGCGGGCTTCTAGAGTTTATGATTGATTCCTGGCCACTGCTGGGCTTGTGGGTGTGAGTGCCGCACCCTCCTCCCTTTTTTCTCTTGCTACTTTTCTGTCTTCGGCCACCACTAAGCAACTGAGACTGACTTAATGACTTGTGATTTAATTACACACTTCTGTACAAATGTCAATCTATTGCCCTTTTATTTTCCATTACAGATTTCGTGACTATGCTTTATCAAGCAATATTCAGAGTTATTTTTAAAAGAGCAGGCATTGAAAAATGAAGTTCATAATTTTCACATAACTGTACATTGTATATAGGATTTGGCATTAATTTGGAGAATAAGATTTGGTCAAATTACATATACCTTTAATTATTTGAGGTAATTAAATTCTATAGTTCAATATGATAATTAGTACATTATTCATGTAATAGGTTTTTAAAAATTATTATTTCTACAACAGAGAAAAAAAGAAGAATTCAGGTAACATTTTATCCTTGCCTTTGTGTATTGTAAACTTGGCACATTTTGACAAGCAGTTCCCCTCTGAGCACACGGTTTTCACAAATAAAATAATTGGAGTTAGAAATATTTATTATCATTTTGGGGGTCAGGTTTGGATAACTCAGTCAGTGAAGATCTCTGGCAGGGATTCAACCAAGAGTTTGTTACCCACATAAACTATCTGCTACTGACTTTTCCAGTGTTCGTTATAACTATGAGTCAAATTACCTTTTATTCAAATCATCTCTCTAAAGTATCAGATGAAGCAGTACTGACATGTATAAGTTGATAATTGTGTAAAATAAACATCTGAGATAAGAATAAGGTTATTGATTACAAAATCAATTCCAACTGTAACATCATATTGTATATAGTGAATTAGCCCATATATCTGTAATCTCCACGCATCTTTGTTTATTAAAAAATACATTTGTTTTAAAATGTTATTGAGCACTTCAGTTACTGAGTGCAGAGATTTAATCAGACTTTGGATATAGAAAGAGGCGTTAACTGCTTGGGAGTGTTGATCACTGAAAAATGGCAGAGCTCGCTGAGGTAGAAGTGAAAATAGGATGACCAGTGCCAAAGAAGAGAAATCACACACGGTACACTCACGAGCAAATCCAGGTGATAAGCTTTACACAATGAGACTAAAATATTGTATCAAGTGCAGTAGAACACTATGGACATAAAACCAAACAAAAATACCTAGAATCCCAGCTATAGGAAAGTTTCACAAAGAAAATAATCTTTGTTGATTAAAAACAAACCTAATTTTAAAAGTGATAAATATAATCTTTCCTTGGATATTTCACTGTGTATTTTACCTACTTCAGAGCACCTCAGAAACAATTCAATTAGTGATAGTTTTACTACTTATTACAAAATTAACATATGCTCACTTTTTGGCATATTACAAATTTAACTTGTCTTTATATGTCTTTCCCCCAACATTTGCATGTCTTTTGATTGTCGATGTATTTGTTATTAATTTATAATCGACAGACTTCTACACTTGTACATTTGATAAAATTTATGCATACTTAAGTGATGCTTCTGAAAAAGTTTATTTTTTCATTTTTACTACACTTACTATACTTTATCACTTTTACGATCTGTCCAGTCTTTACAAAATAAAGATTTACATACTATGCTAGACTCATTGCATTTTCATCCAAAATAGTGCAAAAATTTCCTCTGTTATTATTAAGAAAACCCACATGCTAACATTATATAATATATAATTAATATATTTATGTAATGTTAAACTTTTTCACTTTCAAGACAAAAGAGATAAAATAACGATGAAAATTTCAAAAGAGGTTTGTAGGACATTTATAACAGCTGATGCACTGTATACTGACTTTTCATAGTAGTTATACAGAGCAGAAGAGATAGGCCTGATATCTTGTCTGTACAATAGTAACACAAAATTTTCTTTTCAATGAACTAAGAGAAGCCAGCTGTATAACTATCTTAATTATCCTGTATATACATATTTTCCCCTTTTCCTTTTCTTTCTTTCTCCTTTCCCCATCACAGTTTGTCTTTTCTTTTGAACGATTTCTTCCCAATTCATAATATCTATTACATTTCTGATGAACATTTTAAAATTAATATTTAGCTTTTCCTACTGTTTTTCAAAAATAACACTTAAATGGAGCATCCTCCAGCTCACACGATTTTCTTTTCATTCCTATTTTCAAGAGACAACTGCTTCTTCCATTGCCATTTTTGTTTATTACACTATTTTCTCCCTAATTATAAGTAATACATGATGTTACTTTATTTTTCATTTTAATTGCTTTAAAATTCATATTATACCAGACAGTAATTTGATTTTCTTACATTTAGAACCAGTAGAGCATTCTTGTCTTGGCCCGAGCCCTACAAATTCCCTGTGTTTGGAGCACCTTCCTCAAGCTTATCTGCGTGCTCCCTCCCACCAGTTTGCCTGACTTAACTCCTTTAGGACCCAAATGGGCATAGGCCCAGGTATTCTTCTGCAGTGTCCTTTATCACCTCCTGTTGTTGCTCTGGATGGCAAGCAGAAGCCCCAGAGTCCAGATTTGCATCTCTGGGTTCTCCCAGCCCCGTGGGGACTGGCCTAGTAGCACAGGGTTTGGTTGGATTCTAAATGGTCTCTGCCAGTTATTCTGGTGTTTCTTTTAGACTGGGTTTCTAGATGACCCTGATCACTGATTTCAGATAACTCTCGCTCAGACTGACAAAGGAACACCTCGTAGCTCTGCAACACTAATGACTCAGTGTCTTAGACCCAAGAACTGAAAGGAATCTTGGGAAAAGATGTGCATCAGGAGCTTATGAGAATGGAGAGAAGGTCTGTGAACACACTTTTCCCTTGAATCAGAACACTGACAGGAAAATCACCTCTCACAATTTTCATGCTTTGCTGTATGTGAGAAATTCTTTTAGAAATGGCCACAATTATATCTTCTGACGGTTTTCCAGAATGGACCTTTCCTTGTGTCAGTGGACCTTTCAATTCAATTTTGTTTGTAATATTCAAATTATATTTGAATATTACAATATTATAATATATTGAATATTAAAATATTCAAATTATATTTGAATATTACTGTGAGATGAGAGATATTTGAAAATATGATACTATTTAACATGAACATAATATTGTTCAGGAAAAAGATAAAATTCAAGTAGTACAATCTTTTCTTGCTCTTAACAACCTGCAGAGATAACTCATAAACCTAAGAGAACACGTACAATTTAGAGCTTTAATAAAGTCCAACAAATAGAAATAGATGTCTGTCTACAAATTTTCTTTCTTACATACAGGGGCAATAAGGACTGTAGAAAATGGCTGTGCTTTGGAGATACGTTTACCAGCTTAGCCCATTTCCCTCTATTAATCTAAAGGGATTTGGGGTTTGAGAAAATTATTTTCAAAATTGTTAATAGTTTCTATTCACAATGGCTTCTATTTTGTATATCATCAAAATGTTTACTATATTCTTATCAAATTCCATTCTGAATGCAGGAAAATATGACTTGAAAATGAATATAAAAATCTGCATACTTTCTAGAAGGCATAAATTGTATTATTTACATTATTTCATGAATAAAAACTAGTTCATCAGTGTATTTTCAAATCAGCACACTGAGGGATAAAAGAACTATTTACTGAATAGTGCATCAATACCACTGAGAGAAATCTAAGGGAAAAAATGGAAGAAATGCTGGCATCCTTGGTTACTGAGTCTCTATATAACATTAATAAATGTTTTAATTAATTAAGTAAAACTAAGAATATTATTTTACCAACAGGAGGGGTGAGTCACACCTGTTTTTAAAGAGACTATTAGAGGTAATTCTTGTTTCAACTTCATAAATGTATAGAGAATAAAAATTTAATAGCTATGCACTTAACAAATAATGATGATGAAATAAAATGTATTTATTTAATTGTGAATAAAGAAATGAAGGTAAAATGTAGCTAAATAGTTTTTGGGTTCTGTACACTCTTTTGATTTCTGTTTTTGAAAAAGCTTATATTCCCTGGAGAAAACAATGCACTGCTAAAGAAAGTAATCACCTTACAGAGTCCAAGTAACAGGTTTAAAATTGGAGAATTGGTATCATTACTCTCCGAAGAACTTAGAACACAAAGTACAAAAGCCCTACTCCTGTGAATTTCCCAACATCTTGTTTTGAAATTGTGTATCACTTTGTTTTTGTGTTGTTTTGTCTTTGTTGTTCTTTCTCTTTAAAATAAAAATCCCGACTCTTATAAAGAATTGCTCTCTGTTGTATAGCTTTGATTTTATATATCATCTCATTTTACAATGTTAGGGTAAGACAGCATAATTAATAAGCGTTAAGTCATTTGTAAAATATATAGCAGCAATTCTGAGCTAGATCTGAAGAAGTAATATTTTATCATCATCTACAAAATATTCTCCAACTTCTTACTTTGGGGTCTATTTTCTTAAATACCTGTTACTAGTGTCTAGATGGGTTAGGGTTAGGTTAGGGTTAGGGCTAGGGTTATATGAATTTTAATCAAGGTAATTAAGTAATAATATTATAAATGGAAAAGAAAGCATTATTCTTTTTTTGGTTGACATTTCTTCATTTCCTAGTGGTATTTGGTTAAGTTTTAGTGTTTTACTCTATCATGATGATTTGTTTCTCTCTTAGTCCAAGAAGGGATTACTGAAGCTGTTCTCATAAATGATGAATGATGGAATATCTATTTTATTTATGTACATATTTGACTACATTACATCATTGATCCACCAATATTAGTATAGTGAACTGGCTGAAATCTATCAGTTATCTAAAGTTAGATATCTCTCTGGACAACATACATTGCATATTAAAAATATGATTTGCAATAAATGTCCTGATGAAATATAGCATTAACATATTTTCCAATGTGTAAAACTGTTACCATGCAAATATTTAATTAGAAGATACACAAAAACATAAAAATCAACACAGAATATGAAGTATTATGTAAATGTTTGGGATTAGGCATTTTACTTTGTAATAGAATGTTAAAGCTGTATAAAATAGATAAAGAATAACATTTGTACAAGGACAGAGAACAAAGAAATTGTGGGAATGACTGAATAGAATAATGTAAGAAGAATTGTAGATATATGTGGAAATCTAAAGGGATAATTAAATATGCAAAATATATATGGAATTATAAACATTTATAAAATTATAACATTATGCTGCCAAAAATAATATTTTAATGTGATTATCTATTCTAGCTGAGATCTTTTGTAGAATATAGTCCTAAAATGGTAAGTAGTCAAAGACATTTTGAATTTGGCAAAAATTAATAAAAATAGCACCATGTTTAAGCTTATAATATTTTAAAGCATCTCACCTGAAGTTCCTGGAATCCAATATCTTCAAGTAAATTCTAAGACAACTTTCAATTTTCTGTAGTGTTATATTCAGTAACTACTACAACTTTACAATAATATAGATAATACCTTTATTAAAGAGTACACATTTATAAAATTTAGTGGAGAAAATTGTACAAGTCTATTTTTATGTCAACATATAAGGATTACTGATGAAATTAAATATTTTACTAAATCTACAAAACTAAAGTTATCAAATTGACTTATTCCTATTAAATACTTTATGAAGGAAATTCAATTTTGGTTTTGATATATATATTTTACAGAAGTGTATGTCTAAGGAAATATAAATGCATTTCAGACACTCAGAAAAGAGAAAAGTATTTCACACTTACTATCTCTTTCAGAAACTGAGAATATGTGGAAAAGGCATAATTTCTATATAAGACTGATATTGAAAATAATATATATATTTTTTCTCCCTCAAAGCTGAGTTCTAAATAATTTGATTTAAAACCAAGACCTATGTGCTCATTCTGAATACAGAGACACAGCAATACACATTTTGAAATCCAAAACTTCAATAGAACACTGAGCTGTAAAGATGTGATATTCAACATTTCAGGTTAATGCATTTTGTAATACACTCACCAAAATTGCCACACAGGTCAATCATGACAGTTTTTTGGTTGCTTTCACAAGCACTTAATTACAATATAGCTATATCAACCAAGCTCTTTACTTAAATTTGCAAAATTTTAAGTAGAAAAGAAGAATAGGGATAGTGTCATCAAATTTTAGTCATTTCTATTATACACACAATACTTTAAAAATTTCTATCAATTTTCTAAAATAACAGTCAAGTACAACAGCACATCCCTGTTTTCCCAACATTCTGACCAATTGAGGATGGAACCCTGCATACATGAATGCCATGTGGACCATGTGCGGAGACCCTGCTGCAAAAACGTAGTAATAGGCTCGGATGTAACTCCGTGGCACAGAACCAGTGGGCTCCATCCCCAGGGCCTTCCCCACGAAAGGAAAATTGTAACATGCCAGCAAGCAAGTTAAGATAGTATCCATTCTCAGATTTTGGAAAAGAAAAGAAATGTAAAGAAACCTTGCTATCTTTATAGCTGAATAATATTCCATTGTATAAAAATGCCACAGTTTTTTAAACCAGTCTTCTGTGGATGGACATTTGGGTTGCTTCCACATTTTAGCTATTACAAATTGCGCTGCTATAAACATGGGTGCACATATATCAGAGTGATATGATGCTTTCAGATCTTCTGGGAAAATACCCAGAAGGGGAAAAGCTGGTTTGAATGGAACCTCTAGAACTAGTTTGCTGAGGAATCTCCAAACTGCTGTCCACAGTGGTTGCACCAGTCTGCATTCCCACCAGCAGTGTAATAGAGTCCCTATTTCTCCACAGCCTCGCCAGCATTCGTTACTGGATGATTTTTTCATACTGGCCATTCTTACTGGGAGAGGGACAGATTTGGGGCCTTTGTAGGCAAATGGTCACAATTAGACACCATACTCATAAGTGAAATAAATCAGAGGTACATGTGCAGGCAAAGTATTGTGTCACTGGTGTAAGAACCTGAGGGTGGGAACATAAACTAAGAGACATGAAGGAAATCTGTTCAAAAGTAAAGAACAGAGGGGACGAGGGAAAGGAGAAAATAATGAGGGAAAAATTTATGTATGTATGTATGTATGTAAGTATGTATGTATATACATATGTGCAGGATGGCTAACATGGTTCTACTATTGACTTATGTCATTGAATGGTAAGAAATAGTTGATGACTGATTGTTTGATCAATCTTGTATGTCTATATGTGTTCTCTGGAGCATACATTTTGAAGATATCAATATGAAATGCAACAACTATTGTTTGGTTTCTGTTGCTTTGTCTATAATTCAATTATGATTATAAGTTTATTGAGCTACTTTTGTCTCTTTGTTAATGCTTTTTGTTTATTTTTTTTTCTTTTTTCTCTTTCTTTTTCTGTTGTAGTTGATATAGTTCTTTTTGCTTTCACACTATAAAAAGAAGTTGTACTACTGACTTAGGTCACTTTATTGTAAGGAATAGTTGATGATTAATTGTCTGATCAATTTTGCATGTCTATACCTATTTTCCTGAATATACACTTAGAAATTATCAATATGTAATGCAACAACCATTGTTGATTCCCTGTCACCTTATCTGTAACTCAGATTCGGTTGTACTATTCTTATGCTACTTTGTGTCTGTTTGTTAATATCTTTTTTTATACTTAAAAAAAAAAGAAATCTTGTTATTTTCGAGAGCATTACAAAAGATACCAATATCCCAAGCAAACACAATATCAGTTGTTCTAAAATGCAGCTGTGGAGAGCCAATTCCAGTTTATTGAGAGTACGTGACATGTTATCCTAGGTATTAATAAAGGTGGAGAAAACAGACTGAATAAGAACTCACAGTCTCAACCCTCAATGGATTCAAAATACTTTGGAGAAACTATAAAAATACATTCTAAGTCATAATACAATGTTGTGAGCCCTCTAGTTCAAGCATGAAAAAGTCCACTTACTACACTGATGCATTCAACAGACATGGATCCACCCAAACTGTAAGCCTAGTACCAGGCCAGAGGGTAGAGTTAATCCTATAAGATGAGGGGATTTAAATAGAAGATAATGTTACAGAGAAGACTAGAATTTTATCAGCCAGGAACTATGTAAATAACATACGCTCAGCACAGAGAAGGTCAGGAGAAAAGGGGCCACGGGTTGCGGAGGAGGCTGAGAAGTACAACACCGGATGAGGCCTTCAGGAGACTGTGTAGTCTACTGCGAGTTTCACAGGAAGTGGCAAGAGGAAAATCTTGCAACTGACCCTCAAATATTGAAACTTACCAATTTTAACCTAGACACAATTAAAAATCATTTAAATAACTTGCTACATGCCAAATGGTGGTTATAATAACCTGTTCCGCGAATGCTTACAGTACATTTTATAGAATAGTTAAAATTTTACTTATCTGAAACTAACTCTTTCAAAAAGGAAAATATTTGGGCTCGTCTCTTCGCCTTCAGTGGCCTTGCTCTGTGAGTCATACACTGTTTTTTCATTGTTTGAGGGCTCGTGCACACTTTCAATAGATACCTGACTGCTCATGGACATGGTCTTATTTCTTTTCATCCTAGGTATTCAAGCTCGTCAATCTCATCTATAACATTAGAGAGCGTTCATGGCAGATTGAACTCAGGCCAATTTGTTCTTGTATGCCAGTTTAAGAGTTCAAATCCGTTAGCTGTATCCTTGTGTCATCCTGGCTCCCACTATCCATCAATACACTGGGCACTAAGGTCTTGGAAATTGAAGGATGTAGTGATATTAACCAGTAGATTTGAATTTAAAATGCTTAAATTGAATCCTTGTTCCGGGCTTAAGTGTAGATTCCCGTACAAATGTAGGAGGTTAAAAAGCATCCAGAGGCCCAAGATAAATTGATATACTGTTATATTAATAAAATGTTGATGGTGAAGTCAAGACTTTAGTAAATTGAAGTTTACAACATATACAGGTTGCCTTCTGTAATTCACTTTGCCCCAAGGCTTGGTTCCTTTGAAGTTTGGTGAAGATATTAATATCAACCAAATTTTAAATACCAAATTTTTGTTACATTCTTAAAAGCTTAAAATAACAAGGCACATAATTTCTGTCGAATTTTGTCCTGAAAATAATAGTGCACAAGTTACTTTCAAAGAAAAGTTAGTTTATATGACAGGGCCAACAAAAGACGTTTTTTAATAATCTGGCTAAGGCACACTTCTGTGTATTACAGTGTTTGGGAGAAGCTCAGAGTTTTATGCTAAACTGATGCTGCTTGTTGCTGAATCCATGTGGTACGCTGTGTTTGAAAACAAAAATGAAGTGTATAACTTATACTTTAGCTAGTGGGTAAATGCAGTAATTTGATATCATAGTTAACATTTGATTTCAAATAAATTTTAGGCAGCAAGTCAAACCCTTGTGAACCTTTAAGAAGATTTTACTTTGATTTCTCCTATTGTTAGTATCATGCAAATAATTAAATAAAATGTGAAGAAAATATATTCTTTGCATGTAAGCCTATACTAAATGGAACCTATTATTTTGAATAACTAACATACACTAATAAAATATTGAAAACATTTGCTGTCGTTTTATGTAATTTTACATGAAACTGTTATTTCCTATTTTTACTTAGATAAAAATATTTGTGCATAAAATGGAAAATAGTAAAACGAGAGAGATAAAGTTATTATATAATAAAAAATCCAAAAAAGAAAAGAATAAAGATTAGAAAACATAGAAGAGTAAAGGAATTAAAATTATTTATGTAAACCATTCCAGAAAAAAACTGTGAAAAGATCAAAGGATTATATATTTTACCTCAATTCTCACAATTATTAGGAGTGCAAAATTTATAAACAAGATAATTGCCACTAGTCCATGGCATGCACTCTTTGTTGTAACATACTTACGCCTTTTGTAAAAGCTACAGCTCCTTAATCTCACGAATTTATAATTAGATGGAGCACTAAACTATACATAAACGATAAAAATTATGTTTTCAAATATTGGTATAATTTTTTTATAACCAAAATTAAATTCACCAATAACTGGAAAAGAAGAAAATAGGAAATAGTAGCTTTTTCCTCCTAATTTAACACATCAATATCATGCTTTTCTCAGCAAATATTTTTGACCTTGCCCTATAGTTGAGAACAAGTCAGGTGAAGGGAAATGAGAGTATAATTTCAGTACTCTAGGCTGAGGAGCGGGATTGGAAATTTGAACCCCACCAGGGCAACTCAGAAATTTAGCAAGATACTGTCTCAGACCAGTTGTCCTTGGAGTGCATGAAAATTCTCACGTGGGACTACAAGTTGAACTTTGGCTTCCAGATTTGGCGCTGGTGTTTTGAACACTTTTTGTGTTAAGTGGCCCTCAATAACCATTACAAATGTGTAAGAAATATTCTTTCACAATGCAGTTAGTTTTTTCTAATGGTATTAATAAACTAAATGAATTAGGATTCTTCCATTTGCAATGACAAATATTTAAGAAACTTAATAAAGTTTTAACAATCCAAACTCTGAATTATGGTGATTATAAACTTGCTGATCAATTTAGGAGGAGTAAATTTTAGTATATTTCTGCACAGGGTAAATGAAACGAGAAATATAATAAATGTGTGCAATGTGAAGCATATAACATTGAGGCAATATAAAACTAAAATAATTTTCTAAAAGCAAATTTGGATAATAGTGCAGATGTTTACAAATTACAAAGAGTATGTCATACAGTATAGACTAGTAATTGGTGAGGTAGGGCAATTATAGGTTATTAACATGTATTTCTGTAGATAGCACTGTGTATGTGCATGTTTTGTTTGTAAGGGGAGTTGGGTAAAGGTGGAGATAGTATTGTCTGATAAATTTAAAATTGAATTTCTCTTCTACATATTATCTGTGTGATCATGAAAAAGATATTTATTTTCCAATTAATAATGCAATAACTGATTAGTTTTTATTTTAAATGATACATACGTGAAAGCCAATAGTATGAATTCTGACCTCTATTATATTCTCAATTCATAATGATCTCATGTTTCCCATCAATTTTCTTTCATCTTGATTTTATTACCGTGAGTTTCAATTATGTGCTGTGTAAACATAAGACTCCTTACATAAATCCTTACATTCCTCTGGGTGACCCAAAGTATAGTGTAATAGGGCCCTTCACATTTATTTTTAATGAATGAAAATAGAATACATGACCAAGGTCATTTGGTTGCTGAAAAGCATTGATGATTTTTAGTATAACCATATTTTTTATAAGCAAAACATTGCTCTATCCCTATAGGTTTGCACTATGAGCATGATAAGGCCAATAAGTTATAAGCCCTATTTAGGGTAAAGGAGAAGGGAAATAGGTAATATATATTTAGGTTGAATTGTTTTGTCTAACTTTATTAATTTGCATGGAGAATATATTGATGTGGTAGGCTTGTAAAATATTCAGTAAGTGCCCATACACTTTTATAAATAAATTGAAATTGTCAAAATTCTGAGACTATAATTAGCAAAATAATTAGCTGAAGTAAAATTTTAAAGCAATGAGATTCTAAAAATGAAAACAATAGTCGTATTATCTCTTTCGCACATCACTAACATCTAAGTCAGAGTGCTTTTAATTAGTAATGTTCAAAGAAATCAACACTGCCGTCATAAAAGTACTCCTTTTTAATGAATGCTGATTTTTCAAAAATGTAACTTTATGAGATATTTTACACTAAGTTATGTATTCTGGAATTACTTACATCCTCTAATTAACTCCATGACAATCCTATGATGAATGAATTATAATGAAAAGTAAAATATTTTGTACTAACCCAAAAAGTTTCGTCTCGAAAGACCACTGTTGAGATGTTATATTGCAATTTGAAATGAATTCAAATGCTTACTTGGAAAAACAGGAAAAATTAAATTCTGCTTACTCTACAATAAAATTTCCACCCCTCCTAAGTAAGTAAGCAAAGGTTGCTCCCTCTGTAGGCTCTTAGTAGAATTATTAGCTATAAGCCTTCAAAACAGCTAAAGTTATCTCCATTTCTTACTATTCTTATGTTGATTTTAAAAGCACCCTACAGTTTTCTTTCCCTTGGTCCCTCTCTTATCTTCTCCTGCCATCCTTTTAGTCTACTCATTTAATCAAACAATTACTAAAATAGGAGCAGAGTAGACATTAGTTACAAAGAAGCAGTAATGAATAAACCTCTAATTCGGCGTATAGAAGTGTGCACGGGCTCTCTTCACACGAAAACAAATGCTGCTCCAAGATGGTCTTTCTGATGTTTTCATGTCCTTTCTGAAAAGTGGCATCATTTATTCTCATTTAGCTTTGTCAAAAGACAGGGTTGTGACACGGTGTTATAGAAAGATCATGTATTTGGCATTTCTTAGTATTTTTAATCAGGAAAATATTGATAATTTTACCTAAATAATTTTGCTACTGATTATATATCCACACTATTTTCAATGCCCATTTTAAGAATGCATTACGGTCAGGTATACCCTAGTTTTGAGCAATTGGATATATTAATAAAAATGACTTTCAGTTAATCAAACTTTCCTGTTTTCTAAATGTTTTGTGGAAAAGCTGTTTTACAATCTTTATTGGCCAGGCTTACATGCGACGACTGAGCACACAGAGGGTAAGTAATGAGATCTATGCAAACTGACTCTTTTAGTATGTAGGGGAGTGAGTAACACAGCAGCAGAATACTAAATGCTGAATTATAACTGTGATGTATTGTAGACCAATTTCAAGGAAATGAGACAATCTTAAAGTTCTCTTTTTATCACTATCTGATGATATTTAAACTGAAAACAATGACAGGTCACTCTGTAGTGCATGGTAATTGTAAAACCCATCATTTTTCCTATCTGTTTTCATATTTTAATTTTTTCTTACGATCCTTAGTGAAAACAATTTGTTTATTGCAAAACAAATATTTCTTTAGAATGGTCAAAATATGTCCTTGAAATTCCATGAATGGTGATTTGTATGTATGCATACAGGAATTCTGCATCTCTTTAGTTGAATTTCAATATCAATCATTTTTTTCATTTTATGGAAACATGTAAAATAGGATTTCATAACAGAATAAGATATAACAATAGTCAATACATGGCACATTGTCATCTTCAAAGTAGTCACTATGAGTCCAAGATATTTGAATAAATTCTCCAATTGATATTAACACAAACCTTCCTTTTCAACAAAATAAACGAATTGCAGCACTAACTTGCATTTTTCTCCCTTTTCCCTTCCTTCATTTCCCCTTTCCCTCATCCTAGTTTCTTTTCTTCTTGAACAAATTTTTCTGATTTCACAATATCTACTGCATATGTTAGACTGCGTTCTCTTTTTCTCACATCAGAGATACAATACAAAGTTTACATATCTGAGTTTACATATCTGAGGCTGATTTATTCCACTTATGAGTATGACCTCAAGTTACATCCATTTATCTATAAAAGTTTCAAGTTCATCCTTTATGGCTGAATAGTACTCCATTGTGAGAAAATACCACATCTTTTTATCCATTCTTCAGTTGATCAGCATTTGGGTTGTTTTCAAGATTTAGCTATTATAAATTGTGCTGCTATAAATATGGGTGCATATATATCGCTGAGGTAAGATGTTTTTAACTCTTCTGGGAAAATATATGAAAGAGGAATACCTGGGTCAAATGGAACCTCTAATCCTAGATTTTGAGTAATCTCCACACTGATTTCCACAGTGGTTGCACCAGTCTGCACTCCCACCAACAGTGGAGAAGGATTCCTTTTCCCCCATACCACTCCAGCATTTTTTGCTGGTTAATTTCTCGATGATATCATTCACTCTGGAGTGAAATGGAACCTCAGTATTGTTTTAATTTGCTTTTCTCAAATGACCATGATGTTGAACATTTTTTTGTATATTTATTTGTCATTTGCATTTCTTCATCAAGTGTGTATTCATCTCAGATTCTTATTTGTGGGTTGGGTCTTTGAATTTAGGGAGTTTTAGTCTATTCATTTCTTTATATGTTCTAGATAGAATTTCTTTTTCTGAGGAACAATTGGCTAAAAATTATTCCAACTCTGTGGGTTGTCTTTTCACACTGTTGGTGATTTATTTGATGTGCACAACCTTTTTCATAAAATGAGATCTCAGTTGTTGGTTCTTTGAACTATCTCCCATACAGTTTGTTTTGTTCATCAACTCTATATATATACCTATGTCTTCAAGTTCTTTACATACTTTTCTCTTCTAGTACATTTAACATTTCAGTTTTACTATTTAGAGTTTTGATCCATTTTGACTTTAGTGCATGGAGGTAGACATGGCTCTTGTTTTAGTGTTTGGCATGTAGAGGGTCAGTTTATCCAGAACCATTCATTAAAGAGACTATCTTTTTCCAGTGAACACGTTTTGTTCCTTTGTCAAACATAGGCTGAGTGTGGCTGAGTGTGTTTATAGTTGTGTCTACATCTGGTGATCTGTTACATTGATCCTCAAGTCTGTTACTTTGTTGATACTATGCAGATTTTCTCACAGTAGGTTTATAGTACAATTTCAAGTCAGGGGTTGCGGTGTTTTCTGCCTTGCCTTTGTTGCTCAGGATTGTCTTTGCTATTCTAAGTTTCTTCTGTTCTAAAAGAGGTTTAGGAATTTTTTCTCTAGTTCTGTGTGATACGCTAATGTTAATTTGATCAGGATTGCATTAAATCTGTACAGTAATTTTGGGAGTATGGCCATTTTAACAATGTTAGTTGTTCCTATCCATGAGCAATGGATGTCTTTGCATTTTTTGATGTTCTCTTCGCTCACCTATTTCAGGTTACTGTGATTTTCAATAAGTAGTTCTTTTACTTCCTTTGTTATATTGATTCCTAAGTATTTCATTTTTTGGATGCTCTTGTGAAGGGTCTTGTTTCCCTGATTTCCATCTCAGTGAATTTGTTGGTTTTCTACCAAAATGCTATTGATTTTTGAGTGTTGACTTTGCTTCCAGCTGTGCTACGGAATTTGGTTATTAAATTTAGAAGTCTATTGGTGGACTTGTTGGGACTTCTCTGCAGAGTATCATGTTACCTGAAAGTAATGATAATTTAACTTCTTTCCTATTCTAATTCCCTCTCTCTCTGTCTCTGTCTCTCTTTCTCTCTCTCGCTTGCTCGCTCTTTCTGTCTCTATCTCTCTCTCGCTCCTAATCACTCAGGCTCATGTTTCCAGAACTACATTAAATAGGAGTGGTGACAGTGGACATCTTTGTCTTGTACCTGATTTTAGAGTGAAAACTTTCAGAACTTTTTCCATTTGTCTTGGTTACTTTGTTCTCCTTGCTGAGACAAAATACTGGACACCCAAAATGAAGGAAGGAAAGGTTTATTTAGTTTACAGTTTGTGGAGGTTACAGTCCATACTCGGCTGGTTCTGAGGCACAGTGGCACATGGCAGAGGGCAACAGTTCGTGGTGGCTGTACACAGCAAAGCAACGAGCACAAGAAGGGATGAATGGCAGGCAAGAATGGTAGCCAGCAGCCTCTTTCTCCCCCTTCATATGCAAACTATCCACCCTAGGGTATAGCCCTCACACCCATAATCCCAGCATTGGCTCATGGGTCAGTCATAAACTCTAAAAGCCACCAATAACTGCATGAGGATTTGGGGGGACATGCAGACACAAACCATAACACCATTTAATATGATTTTGGCTATTAGTTTGTTATAACTTTTATCAAATCAAGGTAAAGATCATTTATTCCAATTTTCTAGGGTTTTTTTTCTTAATCATGAATGAGAGTTAGGCTTTGTCAAAAGCTTTTTCTGCATATTGATATGACCATATTAATTTTGTATTTCACTCTGTTGATGTGCTATATTCCCTTCATTGATTTGTGCATGTTGAATCATCCATGCATTACTGGGATGAATCCCCCTGTCAAGGTGTATAATCTTCTTGAAGATTTGCTGCATTCAGTTTAGTAGTATCTTATTGTGGATTTTTCACCTATGCTCATTGGGAAGATCGGCCCGTTCTTTTTTTTTGGTTGTTTCTTTCTTTGGTTTTAGTATCAAGATAATACTTGACTGCAGGAAGGATTTATGAAGTATTGAGTCCCTTTCAAATTCATTAAAGAGTTTCAGGAGTATTAGTGTACTCCAATTTAATATTAAATCCTCTCTAACTTTTTGTAGAATTCAGCATTGAATCCATCAGTACCTGGACTTTTCTTCATCGGTAAGCTTTTAGTTGTGTTTTCAAATTCATTAACTGATATTGGATTATTCAGAATTTTATATCTTCTTAATTCAGCTTTGGCAATTCATAAATGTCTAGTAATCTGTCATTTCTTCTATGTTTTCCATGAAAACCATACGAAGAGTTAAATCAAAGAGGTTTTTCTTTGAAAGAATAATAAAATCGATAAACTAGCTAAACTCACCATAAAAAGAAAAGGAAAAACCTCAAATTCATTCTTTGAGGAAGGAAAAGGGTGAAATCACTACAGATCCTGGAAATTCAGAAAGCTTTCAATACCTACTTCTAAACCAATCGCTATTCTTGTAATACAAAGATATTAGTATTGCTTGGATAGTAATATTTATTTTGATGATTGGCATATGACTTTTTTATATCAACTTTTAAATATTTTGAAATCAAACATATCAAAATATATTTTAATGCTGCTATATTTAATTTCAAATATATTCACTTGACTGGAAAAATATTTACTTTTATTTTTTATACTTTATATTTTACTTTTTGATCACTTGAATTTATGTGAGATATAACATGACATACGGACTCAATTTTCTCATTTTGCAAAATATCTTATTTTATAAATATCACCAACAAGATAAACATCTCACAACATCTGTACGTGACTCTGTTATTCCATTTATAATGCTGCTATTTTTCAATAGTCACACTGCATTTTTAGATACTGCATAAAAGAACGGAGGTGAAAGAACAGTGATCTTTTTGAATAGAGAAGCTTATTTCTCATCTACATTCTCTGCATAAGCAATTCAGTGTTTAGTGCCTGTAACACAGGCTCCTTATTTTCCTAGCAAACCAGTTTTTACTAATAATCTGAGACACCCATTTCAAAAGAGACTTGCCAAGACTTTTGTTGGGAAGGTTGTAACCTACAAATTTTATATTGCACTTTGCCTTAAAGCCCATCAGGTAGAATCTAGTCACAAAGAGATATCTAGCTAGAATAAATGTGAAATACAGATTAAGTTGAAAAACCATGAACCACATCAAAATCTGTAGTGTTAAAGAGGAATTGGAGAATAAACTTTGGATAGAAAAACAGTCACCTCTGCCAGAGAGACCTAATTAACTGTTGTGGCTTTGTGTTTTGACATCTGGTAAGGAAAATCTCTGCTTAGATTTTTTAATGCCAAGTTTATTTTGGCTATGTCTCACTTTTGTTCCGCCAGAGAAATTTTAAAGTCAGCTTAAATTAAGACAAATGGACTTCTTATTAGGTTTCCCTCATCATACAAATTATTTTTAAGGAATTTATAACTCTACAGTATGACTTATTGCCATTTACTAAGTGGATAGGGCTGTATTTACTGAAGACTTTTATGAAGCTTTTGACACTATTTCCATTTTCTTTTCTTGTCGGTTCTAGCTTCTTCATTATATCATCTTAACTTCTAAGGTTATTCCTATCTATTAATTTTTGTTACCTTTAGAAACAAAACTGGTTGCTGTCAAAACTCAGATCAGTTATTGATATTTGTATGTTTAGTAGTAACTACTGAATATTCGTTGAAACTAAAACATCTCAGCTGAGCTCCTTGATATCCACCCAATAATGGTGATATTGTTTCTTACAATGACCTATTTATTTTTCTGATTTTTATCTCTTATATAATGTTCGATCATGGTCAAGGTTATACTAAGCATTAAATGAAAAAAGGAAATATTTATAACTCCTTGGTATTATGAAAATGTCTCTATTTTTCAGATTTCACTGTGTTGATACCTTTAATTTCACAATAAATATTGTCTACATTATTTATAGAAGGAATCGATTTCAGATTTGAATAGGGTTTTTTTTAGAAAATAAGTACTGATCTTTTGTCTCCCTCACATCTGATGATATGGTAAAGCTCTTTTTTTGCACTGATTTCACAGTTACCTAGTTCGCTATATGTGGTCATGTTTGCAATAGGAGAGAAATATAAAGGTCCTTCTTTCTCACATGGCACAATTATATTTTTTAGCAGTTTGCTTAAGATTTTTAAACAGTAATCTTAACCATCTTTAACCTCTTGTCTTAAACGGATTTTGTATGATATGTGCTTCATCACTACAACATATTATATGTATATACATAAATGTGTGTGAAAATTCTATATAGGATTCCAAGGCACTAAGAATGTTTCTAAGATACCCCAACAAAGGACAAAATATGACGTCCCTTATGCTATTTTAATTTATAAGCAATACTGAAAAATAAGTGAAATTATTTTGAGTAATGTAGTTTTAAACAATCTAGCTAAAACATCACTCTAACTTGTGGCTATTGTAGTTCAGATCTAACTTCTCTCCCCAAAGTCTCATGAGAACAGGGGCAGGGCATTTGGAAGGTGACTGGCCCATGGGGTGCTGCACATAGCAGTGGACTGGCCGATTCATGAGTTCATAGCTGAATATGTTACTACAGGGTGGGGACCACTGAAAGCACAAACTGGAGGGTGTTTCATTGTCCCTGACTCCTTCCTTAGTGCTCTACTTCCTGACTGCCGTGGGTAGAGCACTTTTCTTCCACCATGCTGCCTCTGCCTTGTAACCAGCTAACTGTGGCCTGAATCTCGAAGAAGCCATGCCCCCAAACCTCTCCTTTAAGCTTCAGGTAGGGTATTTCTTTCCCAGTGACAAGAAAGTGACTAATATGGAAAACTGATACCAAGAGAGGGGTCATCGATGTGATTGACCCCATGGCTGAAATGCTTTTGTCACAAATCTGTGGAAGGCATTTGAAAGAATTTGGAGAAGCAGAATGCAGAAGCACTAGAGTGTTGCAAGCAGTGTCTGATGAGTGATACAGATCTCAGCTCAGGAGACCAGGAAGCTCATAGGGACAGAGAGAGTAACAGCAAAGCTCATGTCACACCTTTGGGAATGAAGACTGTATCACAGACTGGGCAAGAGGGCTCATGCTCTGGCACAGGATTTTGCAGGTTTTGTCCATGTCATGGAAGGTTGAGGGAGACTGGATTTAAAGGGGGCAGAATAACTATACCAGTCGAGGAAATTTCAGCACAGTGTTCAGGCTGTGGGTGGATATTGCTGGCTATTTTTAGCCCCATATACAGTGTGAATCAAGAAGAGAAAGCAGAGCGGACAGATGTCAGAAATTTCCACTTTGGCCAAAGTGGAAACAAATATAAAATCGGGGACAAAGAGCATGGCCGCCGAAAATGTTAGTGCCGCTGAAAGGAAAACAAGCGCTCTGGGCCAGGACAGCAGGAAAGACGGCCTCAGGGTGTCTCTGAACCTGGCCGGGTCCGTGCTTTACAGGTTCAAGGTGTGAAAATATAACTAATTTGAAAGGCTTTCTTTGAGAAGAGAGCTCCAGGCTACCCTCATCAGTCATTCTCACCCAGGAACGTGTTTCCCCGAGTTCAGGCAGCCTCTGTCTCGGCAGGAGGAAGACCTTGATGTCAATCACGTGGTTCTGCTTTTTCAGGCCTTCAGAATTCAGGGTCATGGAGGGTTACACTTAGATTTCAAAGGAAACCCGAGAGGCCAGTGATGTGCCCCTGAGAGGGTGAGGTGTGAAGCTGTGAGGATGAAGCTGGTTTGTAGTTTTGCATTTGTTTAATTGGTTTCTATTCACCTATTCTTTTGTTGTAGAAAGAAAAAATTTTACCCTATATCATATATGTTGGAAGAATTCATCTTTCTTTTTAATTCTTAGGTTTACAGATAAGCGTTTGGTGTGAAATTCAGAAGACTTTGGACTTGATTTTCTGCAATGCTGCGATTGCTGAGACTGATTTTTAGCAGTGGATGAAACAAATCCATTTTGTTTAATGAGAAGGACAGGAGCGCTGTGCGGTAAAGGGGGAATGTTGGTGTTTAGAGCTGGTGACATCCAAAGCGTGTTTTGTTAAGAGGCAGAGCTTGCAGAAGGGCATGGAGTTATGGGAGTGTTACATCAATCAGGTGAGGCCTGAGCAGAAAGACATATCCTAGTGGGCATGACCCGGAAGGGCATACTCTTACCCCTTGGTTCTCCCACCCTATCTACCACAGCTGGGCAGTTTTCCTATGCCATGTACTTCTGTCATGCCATTTCTGCCTTGAAGTCAGCCAGCCATGGACTGAATCTTCTCAACCTCTGAGCCACATAAAACTATGCTCCTATAAGTCACAGGTAGTGTGTTTTGGTTTGAAAAAGTGATAGAAATATGACTGATACAATAATCAGTGTGAAAACTATTGAAATTTCCCTTCTCTGTCTTTTCTTCCTTTTTTCCAAGTCCCACTATATAGGTTATACCTGATACATATCTTAAGTTGGCTGAACTGTATCCCAGGTGTTCACTGCTTCTTGTGAGTGTCACCTGTATGTTCATAGGTTTGGCTCTCTGTGATATTTATCAATGTTTTAATTCACCTTTGAATTAAATTACTGTAGCTGTTCAATTTTTTATTCCTATGGGCATGTGCACTCAGAGATTCAGAGTATGGGCACTATAAGAACTATGAGGCACGATCAACATAGATAGTTGGATGTTTAAATTCTTTAAAATCACAAGAAAAGACATATTGCTTTAATTCCACTTAGAATACTATCCCTTATTTCTAACGCATCTATCTCATTGTTTTTGGTTTAGTTTTAAATTTAGTTTTAAATTTTTAAAATTTGTGTTAGTACATTTGTGGAGCACATAATCATTACATTCATCATAAAGAGTTGCTACATGAACGTAAAAAGTCTTAACTATTTTTTCTTTCTCTTCCCTTCACCTTTCCAGTCCCTCCTTTTGTCTTTTGGCCCTATTTCCATTTGCAAAAGATCAGTCGCACTCTCTCCTACTATCCATCTTTTAGTTTACCCTTAAGTTATTTATACCTAGGGTTTCTCTTATTTGAAAAACTGATATTTAAGCTTGAGTATCTGATTTATCTCACTTAAATGGTATCTCAAGATGTATCTATTTCCTACAAATCACTCCAGTTTGCTTTTCTTCATGGCAGAGTATTACTGCATTGTGTACAAATCCCACCTCCATTCATGCGTTGATGGACATGTAGACTGCTTTCAAGGTCTAGCTACCAGGAGCTGTGCCGCTATAAACAAGGCTGTTCAGGTAGTTCTGTTGTGTGATACCTTTACCTCTCACAGGAAGATACCTGAATGGAAATAGCTGGATCTAATTAAAATTGTACTTTTAGTTTTTGAGAAATCTCTGTATTGATCTGCATAGTGGTTATGTTAGTTTGCAAGCCACCTTCTGAAGCAGCTACGGAAGTCCTCTTTGCCACGTATTGGAGATGTGATAAAAACAAATAAACTAAAAGACAGTGGATTCTGCTGTCCAGTGCAATACAACAAAAAAGCAAGGGTCCTAAAAATACTAAGTGTGTCCTCGTTCACCTTATTCACCAGATCTGACACTGTCCAACTTTGGGTTCTCTCCAAAAGTCAAAATGACCACAAAAGGTAAAAGTTTGGAATCAGTTCAGGGCATTAAATAGTAAACATGGCTGAAAAGCTAAGGATATTCACAAAAAGAAGACTTCCAGAAATTGGAAATGATGATGGGATAAGTACATTGGAAGTAAGGAGTGGTATTCTGAGGGGAATTAATAGCAATGTGTCTTTTACTGTTTGTTTTAACTTGAATATTCACCTGTTTTGTTGATCACACCCTATATATGCTAGAAGATGTATGTAAGCAATAATATATAGGACATACTGATGTAAAATTGGCAGAGATTAGAAGTTATAGGGTTAACCCAATGTTCCACAGAGAGTATACACTAGAATGCTAAGCAGCATAGGAAAGTGGGAGACTAGATGAACATGACACGGTTTATGTATGGAGCAGTGTAACTGCTCAGGGCATTATGGTTCCCTATGCAAACAGTGCAAATCTGGATCAACAATTACACAGATGTGTAAATTCCTGACTAACTGCAGGAAAAACTACACGAATATGACTTTTTGTGTTATACCTTGAGTGAAAGCAAATAATATTGATGATTTTAATTAAAGTATGCAAAGATAGAATTTTTTGTTCTACTCATTCATAGTTTTGGCCTATGCTCAGAGACTACACCCTTTGAGGTGAATGGCATGCCCTTTCAAGTCTCTCTCTTTTGTAAGTGAAACTTAGTGCTGACCTGACGGGGCTTAGTATTTCTATGTTTCTCTAACTCTTATGGGACGTTTTACATATCAGTTAAAACTAGATGTGTCCCTTTAACTTGCATATGTATTTCATATTGCTTGGTTTTTTTTCATTATTCTCATAAATTAAAAAATAAAATATTATCAGATAGTGGGTAAAATACTGTTAAATGGTCACTCTGGTGTGGTGGCTTACATTACAGTCTCAGCACCGCTGGCTTCTGAGGAAGACTTTGCAAGTTTGGGCAACTTCGCAGGATTTTGAAAATCAAGCCCCACCTTGTGCAAATTATTGACATAGTGATACCCTCTCTCAAAGTGACATAAAACAAACTCTTAGAATATACAAGATTCTGAGTTCAATTCTCAGTGCTACAGACACACACACACACACACACACACACACATACATTTGTACACACTCTCATTAAATGAGGTATACTGTACCAGCATAAGATATTTTAAAATAAAAGAAAATAATCTTATTGTCATTATCTAGTATAGTACTGTGTAAGATTACATACTTTAGAATACAATTAGCTTGGAAATAAATATAATGAATTTATATATTTTAACCTCAATATCACAGGTAACATTTCATCACTTAAAAATAAGAGTGTAATACAAAGGTAACAAAGCAGTTTCAGTCTTGCTACTCTTAATGCTCATATTCACAATGACTGACACATTTACAGTGAATCTTTCTTCCTGAGCACAGGAAATACATCTACTCTTCCATGTCAACATTAAACCACATTTTCTCTTCCAGATTCAAATGAGCTATTTTTGAAGTTATCCCTTTGATAGAAGGTTATCATAGTTATTTTTCATGTACAATGTTATTTTCAATATAATTCTTTGAAAATGTGGTAAAATTATATATTACTATATAAAATACTTTCTTACTAACTCCCATTGCTAGAGATAAAAGTGTGAGCCTCACAGCTTACAAGTACTCCTGACTACATAATTATTTTTGTAACTAGGACACAAACACATTCTATTATTCTGTCATCTTTGAGACACCACCCTTGGAATAGGTCCTGCAGTCTTACACTGAGGATGTGAACATATCTCATTTAAAACAAATACGGTTAATTTTAGTGAACAAAATCCACTTTTAATTTGTCATGTAAGTTTGAATTTGCACCTGATTTAAATGATTATGATCTTTGCAAAGATCGTATATTTCCTGAATTCCAAAACCTCCTCAGTTCTGTTTCTATAGTTCCTCTGACAGCCCCCCCTTTAAAATAGGAATTTGCAAATGCACGTATCATCAGTTCATGTGCTGTATGGAATATGCTGCTTTCACTTACTTAATATTTTAGTATACCGAGATATTCCTACGAATTGACTGAAAAGTCACAGGGCTTCTTTGCACATACTATATAAGCCACTAATCCAGCCAACCATAGTTATTTTTGGAAAAAATTGAGGGTGACATATATGCCACATACTTTTATGTACAAATAAAAAGGCAAAGTTTAGTACACATTAAATGATTAACCCATAAATATAACTCATGGAGTAAATAAAATCTGTGAACAAAATTTTCCAGATACTTAGAGTAATGAAATTTTGGTTTCATCAATGAATACAATCACCTGGACTTCTTCATTTAAGTCTCTTAAATAATCAATGTATGACTGCGTATAGAATGTGCCATAACTTAAATCTTTTAAAAAATGTTTCCACTCATTTTGTGACAACGTACTCCGCAGTGACAGTAAATGCTTTGAGCTGTATCTATTACTTATGTGACCATTGCCTTTGCTTTGCGAAGCACGTATTTCTGCTTACGGTCGTGCTCTCAGAATCTATTTATACGTATGTGGAAGTTTTTCAGGTTATAGGTTCCAGGCTTTTGACTGACCTGATTTACCCCTTCTCTATTAAGAATATTTTTCTTTATAACTATTTGCCTTAGGGAAATAATCCTTTGAGAATGTGTACTCTTAATTTGCATTCACCTGTTTGGATTGCTTTCTTTGTAGTAAAAATTTTAAACTAATTACAGCACCCTATTAATAACTTCCCATTTCTCATTGAAGTTCACTTCAATGCTGAAGGTATTACTGTTGTTGCTGCTTTTGACTAACCTTCCAAAACGATGGTAAATATTGTTTGATGACTTTCAACACATTTGTACTTCTCCAGTCTCATTCTTACAATAAGTGAGGCTCCAATGAGAGATTTCCAGAGATATTTAGGGCAGTTTACTGTCTTCAAAATGTCACCGGAATAAAATAGCTGGGGTAAATGTACTACTGATTTCTATTGGTTTGTTGCAAGGAAGTTAATGCTTAAATGTCTGGTCGATCTTTCATGCCTGTGTTGAGCAACTACTTTGAAGATTGTAACACATAATGTAACTATTGTTAATTTCCTATCACATTGTGTTGAAATTCTGTATCATTTTTATTGTTTTTTTGTTGTTTGGTTTTTGCCTTTGTGCTTTTAATTTTCCTTCCTTATAAAATAAAAAAGAAGAGGAAAAAAACAAAAAAAATTCACTAGCATAGCTTGGTGTCCATCAAATATAAATCCAGGTGCCTTCTTTTGTTTTTATATTTTCCTAAAACTGTTCACATTACTCTGATCTAAATTAGTGCTTCAGCTGTAGCCCGGACTTAATTGCTCTGACAGTATCTGATTGCATGATTTTAGACATTGTGAAGAATTATGTCAGGAGGGCACAGGAGGAAACTGATTAATGTTACAATTATTCTTTCAATGCTATCAACTTTGAACAGGGAACTTGGAACAATCTGAAGTTTGCTAATTTATAAACTCTTACTTTGTGTTTACTTGTTATTCTTAGCATTTTTATGTAAAAGGTCACATATGAAATTTTCCCATGAACTGGTTAAAATAGTATTTAAAATTACTATCAAAGTGTTTAGGAATGTGCAGTATCTCCTGCTGATTTAAATAGTCCACTATTTCTAATCCATCATCTTCCTTGTTTATTTCTAAAGGACAACCTTTACTGGACAAACTAATCACATTTCATTGTGGGTACTGTGGGCGTCTCTTGCAACAGTGCTGCATCGTTTTTGTGGTTCTTGGGACTGAATCACATTTGGCTTTTACACTGAGCTTTTACACTAAACTACAACCCCTGCTTTTTTGTTTTTATTTTTGAGACAGACTTTCCCTAATTTATCAGAGACCCTTTCCAAGGCATGTTATCAGGGAGCCCGACAGGGAGTCCCCGATCTCCTGCAAAGTGTTGTGGGTCGCAGAGGGGAAACACAGAAGATAAAACGGAGGCACGGGTAGGATCTGGGATGATCCATTGCTGACAGGGAATAAAAGCCCAGGAGGCATCCAGAACCATGGTGTTTATTCATTACATGTAAAGCAAGGACAGAGGGTGAAAGGCATCTGGGTGTTTCCGGAACAGCAATGGCGATACGGTGCGCTGTTTTTTTTTTTTTTTTTTTTTTTTTGCGGTACTGGGGATTGAACTCAGGACCCTGCGCTTGCTAGATCGGCGCTTATTCCACTGAGCTATATCCCCAGCCCAATACGGTGCGCTGGTAAGAAAAAAGCATTCTTGCAAGGACAAGGATGAGATGGGGCACAAGAAGGAACCTGTGGTTTCCCCAGGAGCTTCTCATCTTCGACAGGTCTCATCTTGCCCTGTGAGCCCCACGGCAGTCCTTAGCCCTAAGGCTTCCAGCTGTGAACAGAAAACAGCAGGAAAGCTGTTTTCCAAGCTCCAATCTGGCTCAAAGGGCAGGACGAACACAAGCTTGGATGTCCCCTAGTTTCAATTTATAATTTGTGAACCCTAACACTAATTTACTAGATGGGACTCAAATGTTCAGTCTTCTTACATGAGCCTTCCGGAGTGCTGGGATTGCAGGCTTGGGCCATGCTCAGCATGTGCTGCTTGCTATTAAAGTATATGCAACAAAGGTCCTACAGGGAAGTCCTAAGTATAGAAAACCTCACCACTTGCCCTAACTGCACTAGTACATTGGTGAATTGTACACCTTGCTGGATGGATGCTATATTGCTTCTATGCTCACTTCCACAAAGAAATATTAGCAGTGTGTCAGACATTATTTCTTAAAATGTGAAGTGTCTTTATAGAAATTTGGCTCCACAGAAGAAAAAAAGTGGGTGAGCATCACTTTGATTTGAATATACTTCACAATAGCACTTAGTTAACATTCATTGTAAGTATTTTTTATATAAAATCTGACAGTGAATAATATTAATAAAGATTGATACAGTTTCATATTTGCAAGGTAAAACATAGAATATAAAACATTACGTTTGTAGTTTTTTCTTTATGCTTAAGGCCAGATACCATAAATATTTGCACTTTTCCAACTCTAATATTTATATGCTTTAGTATTTTATTTTGCTAGGATTTATTTTCTTTTTTTAAAGTTATTATATTATCTAAGCTTTAATTTTCCAAACTTACATATAAGGCATACTTATCATTTAATCCTGACAAATTTAGCTGCAAATACTTGAAATGTCCTTCAGTGAATGAAACACACACAGTCAGTTTATTTCTCTCCACTCTCCAAGAATCTTGCTTCAAGATCTCAAAAATCCTGCACAAAGTCTCCAAGTAGCATATTTCTTACCAAAACAATACTGCCTTTTGCATTCTATTGGTTGTAGTGTTTGTGTACATGAGTGTGTATATTTGTGCACTTCTAACTGTGCTTGTAAATGTGTAAATTCAAATGTTTCTTTTCTCCTACTAGTTGGAACACTAGGATAAACTGAAAATTCATAGAGTTTAAGTAGAAAAATATTTTAAATGTAGTTTTCTTTATTCTATAACTTTAACTGTTGTCCCTCTGATTCTATTTTGTTATGTTGGAGCATTACTTATAGATAAGAGAGAAGAATTTTAATATTCCTACCAGATCAGAATTACACAAGGTGTTAGTCCTGCACTGAGGACTGAGGCATATTGCCGAGAGCAATTATAGAGAGCAACTGAGGCAGACATAGGAAGTGTATTAAAACTTATCTGCTAAGGTGGAAACACATTTTAGAAACATTTAATATAGGTTTGTGTGTATCTGTGTATATACGCTTGGGTGTTTGTGTATATTACCTTCTTTTATAACTGTATGCTTCATTGCTATCCTACATTGCCTACAAACTTGGAAACCAAAGAAGTGCTTTTAGAGAAAAGCAAATTGAATTCAAGATAGTATGCAACTGGCTTGAGCAAGCTTTTATTGAAACCAAGTTTCAAACTCAAGTTCTATATTTTGATAAGCCAATCCTGAAATTAATAGTGACAATGAATGTAGAAATAATAATTTTAAAGCATTGAACATTCACTTAGAAGCCAAACATTGTTGCCAAATAAATTCTATATTTTCCAATTAAATAAATATACTTGTATTTAAAGCCTCAGACATTCTCTTTCCTCAATTAAGCCTGTTTTTTAAATTTTACCTTTAAAAGCATTCATCAAAGTATATGCGTCTGTTAATTGAGAGTTATAGATTTCCAAAAGAAAGGAGACAAGTCAATTAATGAAATAGTGTGAATTTTTTATTACTTTTCATATGTATCTTTTTTTTTTTTTTTTTTTGTGGTACTGGGGATCGAACTCAGGACCCTGCTAGGCCGGCACTTATTCCACTGAGCTATATCCCCAGCCCCCAATATGTATCTTTTTATTCCGCTGAAATACAAATAGTTTCTGATGTTTAACACTCATTTTCTATGTCTTTTGTTTTCTTTCTCATTTTAATTCCTGCTGTCATGTAGACCTGGAATGTCCCTCAAAGGCTTACTTATTGAAGTGTCCGTACACAGTGTGGAACTATTAGGAAGCTACAGAAACTTTAAGAAGGAGTGGCAGCTCCGAGAGGCCCTCAGGTCAGTGGAAATGTGCTGTCAAATGGAAGCGTGGGACCCTTCACTCCCTCTGGCTTCCTGGCTCTGAGGTGAGGGGTTTCACTCTTCCAGGTGTTGCTACAGTGCTGGACTTGCCGCCTTGGGAAAACTTCAAAAGCAACCCAGGCCAACTGATCACAGCCAAGAACTAAAAGTATCACCAAAGTAAACCTTTGCTCTTTATAAGTTGCTCATTTGAGGTATTTGTTAGCTGTGTAACGATGCCTACATCTTGGTCTTTTATTGCTCACTAGCAAGTTGAGCTAGAAGATGTAAAGAGGGCATTTGTTCTTAGGGCTGGCATTCATCAGGGATTACCAACATGACTTTGGCAGTATAGCAGTGTCTAGCAAGACACATTCAAATAAATTTTTATTTTGAATTTCCTGAACTTATTAGCTGTTTCTTGTAGGCTATGGCATGTATTCATTGAATAAACATTTTGATTTTCTCAAAACAGTACCTTTTTACATTTTTCCTTTGATAAAAATAACAAAATAAAAGTTTGGACTAGGGACTAGGTTGTCGACCTATGTATAACTGAAAAGCAAATCAAGTTGAAAAACCGTTGGACAAATATATCAATTTATATGGAAGAGAAAGCCTACATTAGGAATTGCATCTGAGTTAGCATGATTTCCTATGCCGGCATTCATTGAGGTTATAATAGTAGTTCTGTAGTCACCAAATAAAAATTGCATAGGATAGAACTAGACAGGTGACTTTATTGCAATAACATGGAGAGACTGATTGAGCTCAAATCTCTAGAAGGAAAACCCTAGCTTTTTAAATTCTGGGATTAACTAAAGGAACAGCACAGAGGACATTAGATTTGAGGCTGGTCAGTGTGAGGGACTAGGCCATGTTTGATAAATGTCCTCTATAAACTCCTGAACTCAGAGATTTGGGGATAGGTCACTATCTCTGTACAAGGTTACATTACAAAAGAATGGCTCCTTTGCCTTTGAGAAATATATTTGTGGGTTGCTAACCAGACAAAAGTTGGAAAAGAGATTTATGCCTCAAAGATACAGCTGCAAATTTTCTAAGTTCTCTAAGAAAAGTGAGGTTAGGGGATTGTATCTTCTGAAAGAAACTTGCAGAAGGAATACTCAGGTTGAATGTCAAACTTTTTGATCATAGGGGACACAGAAATATTAATAAAACTCCTTCTAGAAAGTTATGGATCATTATTTTTTATCCATAGTCCAGTAAGGTCTAGGCATGTTGGCCTGCTCTGTGGCACTATTTTTCATGCATAAGTATGACATGATCTTTTGCCTGAACTAGTTGTTACTAGGATTTGATACAGCAATACATTTTTCTAGCTAATTTAGGCTAACACGAAACATTCCACCCAGCAATACCCCTTTGAACCTGCAAGCTGTAATTGCATTTTCTGTATCATATTCATCCAACTATCAGCTGAGCAAAGACACTTTGTTTTTGAAGATTTGTGGCAAACAGTTCAAGTTGTAATCTGCATTATTACAGAATTCTTCAATAATTCAAAAGCTGAAATTAGCTCAAGAAATGTTATCCTTTAGCTATTTATGTCTTTGGCAAAGAAGTTCATCTGATGGAATTACCTATTCTTTACATTTTTACAAGGAAAAGTGATGTCAGCCTTCAAGCTATTGTCTCTAGGCAGTAAATTCTAAATTCCAGGAAGCAAATCATTTTGAGTTCTAGAGAAGATTCTAAGGCCAGCATTAGAATATGCACTACAAGCCATAATTAGGCATCAGCCCTTCAAAGAGTAATAGTGAAGTATATAAGGTTCATTAGCCTTAGCAGCTAATAAACTGAAGCAATCTTAAAATGCTCTACTATAAGAGCTGAACGTAGAGCTTCAATTATAAATGTTTGGCTTTATAAAGAGAATGTTGATATTTAAACTGTAGAGATCAAAAACTGTTTTAAAATGTGTATGTGGCTCTTTTTTTGCGCTAGGAATCAAACTCAAGACCTTGTTGCTTGCTAGGCAGGCTCTGGTGCTCCTGAGCTATATCCCTGGCCCTAAAAAATCTGTTTTTAAGTGAGAACGGCATTGCAAAATTTAGAGTTATGCAATTATCCAATCAATAATAATTTTTCAGAGAAAATTTAACAAAATGACTTAGAATGTGCATTTTTTACTGCAGTGATATAAAATCTAGTTCAAGGTAATTTAAACAAGATAATGAAAATAATATTACCAAGAAAATATTGATTAGTGCAAATAGAGAAGGCCTATTTGTTATACACACAATCAATTTAAATGATAAAGGTATAACAATTTACAGTTCCAATATATCACTTAGACTTTTTTTGCTTTTTGGACAGTTTGAATCTTTATGCTAAGAATATATAATATATATATCTTTCCATAATAGGTGTCTATGAAAATGGCCATTGTATCCCAATTCTTAGCTTCCAGAATTTTTTTTTATTATTGTGTCTATTAACGTCTTTCAAAAAGAAGGTTCCATGCCAGAACCACCTAAAGTGGGCATCTTGGTTTACTTTCTTTCATTGCTGAGACAAAATACCCAGTGTCCAAAATGAAGGAAGGAAAGGTTTATTCAGCTTACAGTTTGTGGAGGTTTCAGTCCATACGTGGCTGGCTCAGAGGCAGAGTGGCACATGGCAGAGGGCAAACTGTTCATGGCAGCAAACAACCAGTAAAAGGGAGGAATGGCTGCAAGCAGCCTCTTCTCTTCCCTTACCTTGTAAACAGCTTACCTCCAACCCAGGGGGCTTCTAGCTTTCACACAATCTTCATGCCCTCCTCTTTCACAGGCTCAGGATGTGTACAAAGTAAGCGCCCTGGCTTCCTCTGGAGTTAGCCAATTTACACAATGTATCAACCATAACAGTGGGCTATTATGTATTAGTCATATGATCACCAAACAAACACAGGAGCATAAATCTTAATGAGCTCAGAGTGAGGACCACGGAGGCCTAGGGAGTGAAGGCACACCAGAAGCGCTCAGCGGGGAGATGACAATACTTAGCTGCTTCAGAGAGTAGTTCTTGGGCATTCGAGTCTGGGCCCTGGCACTGGGATCCTGATTTCTGTCTTTTGGGTTGAAAAACAGCCTACAAAGTTGGCTACAAACCCCAATTTTTTTTTGATTCACCAATTTTGCTTTGGTTTAAAGGGTATCAATTCCTTGGGCTAAAACTCACATCAAACAAACCCATATTTTTGTAAATAAACTTTACTTTTCTATACATAGCAACTAGTAGTACTGTATTTCAGATTTGACATCAGGATGTTAATTCAAACATCACATCTGGGACAAAATGTTCAAAGAATTTAAATTTTCACAAGATTCCTGAATGGCTTAATTCCCTATTTATATGTCACTATGTGAGGTTTATTAATTATATTCGTAAATGCTATATTTTCCCCTGTAGGATTTACTGTGGTGGACATACACTGGGATTCACCACAGAAATATTCAGTTTAATTGTTAATGAAAATATAAAATAACAATTATTTTATCTGTAATGCTTGAAATATGCTCGTGTTAATTTTAAAAAAATCAATTAGTCCATTTCAGTGTCACAAACTCAAAGAAATTGTTAAATACTTACCTCTTTCTTAGTATTTTTTCCTGGGGGAATGATTATTTACCAGGAGAAATCTGAGATCATAAATCATAGCTTGATATTTATAATGTGCTAGAGAGTTTATAAATGATGACAAAATGAATAGGCAACAACTGAAGTGAGAGGACCAGTTTAGTGAATAAAGAAATTGGTGACTTGGCTTAGCATTTACTCAGTTGGCACTCTAAAATGATAAATAAAGCACAGGAATTACCTTTGAAGAACTCGTGAGAGGGCAGATGACAATGTAATTGTCCAGATAAAATCAAGTATCGTAGAAGCATATTCCTTAGGACAGTGTATGGGAGGAGACATTTAAATAAGTCTGGAAAGATGAGTAGAAGTTTTTAGGCTGGAAAAACTCAGCATAAGGAACTTGCAGCAGAAAAAATAACAAGCAAAGATCTGAATGTTCATAAAAGGGTTGTGACACTGATACATTTATCTGTTATTTAAACCATTAGATATTTGGTGTCATTTAACCTAGACAGTTACATTTCAGTTACAAAGGGAACTATAAGGTACTCTAGGGAACTTGGACATTTGAATGTAGAAAAAAAAATCATTGAATAACAGGAACATATTCAAACATTTTAATAGCTATAGAATGAAATCTAGTTTTGAGAGAAATGGTAATACAGATAGATTATTACAATGTTGTAGATGACAAACAATCAGAAACTGTCCCAATACGGTCATGTGGAGTTTCAAAATAATTTTGTAAATTTAGCATTTAGGCCAGTTTTATGGAATATTATCCAGTATCTGGTACAACAATGGCCTCCCAAAGATAACTGAATCTTAATTCATAAAATTTATGTCTATCAATTCACATGTAAAAGCAGCTTTGTAAGTGATTAAATATTTGAAGACGAATAAAATGATCATAACTTAGGCTGGTTGGCCCAATGTTATAAGTTTCCATATAGCAGGAAAGCAAGAAGATCAGAATTAGCAAACGAAGTTCGCGGCCAGAGCTGATGTTGGAACGCTGCACTGTGAACCTGTGAATGATAGCAGCCTCCAGAAGTTCAAAAGCTAATGGTTATTTTTTTTTTTCTGAAGTGTCCAGAAGAAATCTATGCATTGTGGACTCCTAGCTACTAAGAATTTAAGAGAGTAAGTAAATATTGTTCTATGCAACTAAATGTTATAGCTAAAGATTGTTACAACAAAATAGATCCAATAAGGGTAATTGATTAACAAATTTAGGACTTAAAACAAAACCTGTCAATATGTTACTCTTCTTTCTTCTTAATCTCTGTCTCCTATATTTAAAATAAGCTGATAGTGCTACCTGATTTCTGAAGCTCCTCTCTACTGAGAATATGGATAAGACTATAAACGATCCTACAGAAAGGGGTGATTGCAAGCAAATGAGCAAACGACTTCTGTGCAACAGTGGTAGCCTTAGCTTATAGTTGTGAATACTGATTTTAAAATATTTAAAACACATTTCAAACCACATTTCTGCTAAATCCTTTGAGAAACCAGGATATAGTTACTGAATAACATATCTTAAAATATGTTATTATACAGGGAGCAAAACTATGAAAACTGGAAACCTCCCATGACATAGACAATGGTGGGTTGATTGAGTTTACTTTTATGAGAGCAGATTGTGAACCATGGATAGAGTATCCTGAGGTGATTTTATCTTAATCCATAATTCATAAAAAGAGAACAAATGATGTCCAATAAGCCAGTTTTTAATTGGACTTGAATTATTTTATGAATTATTAAATGGAATCCATTTTCACAATTGCTTAAGTATACAGTTTCCTTTATGTAAACAAAATTATTTTGTGGGCTACAGAACCATAAACAATGAATTGTGATGTTAAATATTAAAGCTGTACCTTAACATCATATAAAATAATTATAACAGTGTGACTATAAATTAACTTTACAGTGACTACATGAAGTTATTAATGTTCAAAGAGCATCTCAAAAAATTATAGCATAACTGCATATTTGTAATTTTAAATGTTCACAAGGTGTGAAAGAAAATCCAATGGGAATAATTTTTTATCCTGTGAATTTAGATAACCTTAGTTTACACTAAATCCTACTGGCAAGTTCTATCTAGGCTTCTGAAACAGATAACAATCTTGTAACATGAAAAAATTATGCTATAATTTATGTGCATTATTTATATTCTAGTAATAATTTTGAATATAGTTTAGAAGAAATGTGAGCCTAAGATATGCTTAGTTCAATTCAACCTAGTGTATATATGACAATAGGTATTGCTAAGAAGATACAGACAAACCCCAAAGTAGAATTTTATGAATAGTTAGCTTCTTAGTGAGAATCACAGAATGGAGTTCTTAGTTTAGTCATGAATATCATGAAAAAAATGAAAACATACAGAAGTTAATATAACAGTTAAGAGAATACCAGATTTTTCAAATATAGTACATCTACAATTAGTAAACATTACAGGATAGCAGGTAATGAACCATTTATTTTATTTTTGTATATACTTTGGGATAATCTCACTATTGTTGAATATCTTCTAGGTGCCAATTCCTGTCCATTGGATTGATTGATATATGCAAATTCATCAGTGTCATAACTTATATATAGATAGTAAACACAAGCTGATATAACTATAAAATTTGTAGGTAGAGGACTCTATCCAAAAGTATAGTTTCTATGATATATAGTAACTCTTTTGCATTTTGTCATAATTTTAATCAATTCATTTGGAAAACGCTTGACCCAGAGAATCTTTTTGGGAGCTCATTTTCCACCAAAGATATTCCACGGTATGTGACATTCTTATTGGCTCAACCTACAGAAACTCATATCCAGGTCATGTAGTGATTTAATATTAAACAAAACACAATTCCTACTTCCACATTTCCCAGTAAAGTCCTGAACTTTTCTAAAAGTGTTTTTGAGAGTAAAAGGAAACACCTGATGGATATTTAAAACAGGTGGAAATTTTAAATCACACCCTTTCTCTGCAATCAATGGCTAAGTAAATACATTCAGTATGTATGCTTGTGCACTGGCCAGTAAACAATATGTAGAATTCAAGAATTCCTTCAAAAATGCCGTTAGAAATATATGACTTTGTTAATTCATAATCAAAAATGTATTTCATTGTCTCTGTCCTGTACACTTTCCGAGGATGAAGGTATTTACCCAGAGTTTCTGAGGATGAAGGTGTTTACCCAGAGTTTCTGAGGATGAAGGTGTTTACCCAGAGTTTCTGAGGATGAAGGTGTTTACCCAGCCTCGTCTTACTTATATCTTTGTGGCATTATGTAGAACACAATGGCAGGCAGTGACTGCAATAATGAAGAACAACACATATTATATTAAGATTTATTTTCTTATTTTCAATATGGAAGATGACATTTTAATTGATTGTATAGTCAAACTTTAGATTGTGAGTAACTTTGGAAACAAGTGTTCCACAGGAAGAACAAACATTTCTAATAAATTTTAACTTAACAAATAAGCGCTGTCTTGCAATGTATTACCTTATGCTGAACCTCGCACCATAAAAACTGTTTTCTCTCTCGTTCTCTCCTTCTCTCTCTGTATCTCTATTGCTGTTTTGATATACAAGTGTTTTGGATGAAAGCAAAACTAATTCTTGCAAACCAAGGTTTTACTGTGTTATATTTAAAATTTGAGAGTTACCAATCTTTCAAAAGATTTTATGCAACTTTATAGAGAAATGGAGTGAAAAGAAAAGAAATTGAAGCTCTTCAGAGGACAGACCTTGTGGTAGAATTAAAAATGATTCCACCAAGACATTATGTTCTAAACCTTGTAATGGTTCCACCAAGTGATTATGTTCTAAACATTGAAATTCTGCCATATTGGAAACATTTTTATAGATGTAACTACATTAAGAATTTTGTGATAAGAAGAAATCGGTATTCACTAAGCGGGTCCTAAATGAAACCTTAAGTGTGCTTGTGAGAGAAGCCAACGGAGACAGCATCCTGAGAGGAGGGGAAAGCAGGGCAAGCCCAGAGGCAGAGGTCTCCACCTCTGAGCAATAGAGATTAATGCACACTTCGGTCAAGGAATGACAATAACCCTAAAAAGCTGAACGAGGAAAGAAGCAGAATCTCTCAATGAGCCTCTGGTTTGACCATAGAGTGTAACCCACAGAGACTGAATTTTTGATTTACGGCTTCCAGGACTGTGAAACAATATATTATTATTACTTTAGGCTATCAAGTTCATGGTAGTTTATTATAGGAACCACCACAAACTAATTCAGGCATCCACAAATAAGGAATTATCTCATATAGAAAGAATATATTTGAGATGATTTCCCAGTTTGTTCCTGTTTTCACCACTCCGCCACTTGATTTGAATGATAATTAAAATTTGAGTAAATAATTATTTTCAAGAATTTTACCAAAATGTGTTGAACAAATCCTGATGAAAATTAAATTACTTTGGCAATTCAATGTATTTCATTTTTCTTAGTTGGGATTTGTATATTTATAATTAAACATGTTGTATATAATGCTGTCTTTGAAATGCTGAAATAAATATTTTGGAGTGGTACTTTAGTATAAATTCAATGTTTCATTGATGAAACTATAAGATCTTTACAAAACTCTTATAGCAAAAAAAGATCAGAAAATAGTAGTTAATATTTGTTAACAGAGAAACTAATCCAGTTTCATGTATTAATGCATTTTCATCAAACACATAAACTTATTTTTAAACATCATATTTTGTTAACGCTATATGCCTTATATTAATAAGATTATGATATTATTAATGTTCTTATCTACATTCATATTATGCTCTTTCAAATGCTCCGTTATTTATTATGCTTGTCCCTATCGAATTGATTTGTAAAATGTCATGTGAAGGCCAAATATATAATTTTGAAAAGAAATTCTTATATTTACATGTAAATGTTAAATTTCTCAGGAAAACAGAATTATAGCAAAGCACTATTATATATTAGAAAAATATTTTCAATTTAGCATAGTTTTAAGTATATTTTATCATATGAATATGCATTGTCTACATTTTAGAAATAATTTCCATTCCTAGATTGTATATTTTGTTTTCTTTGTATATGACTAGTATGATTCCAGTCATTATAACCTAAAGTGATAAAAATCAATTCAAAGTCTGAGTTCACATGTTTCAATTTAGATCTCAGTGTGATACAATTAACATGTGAGTCCTTTAGGAAGTGATGATTATGAGATTCATAAACCTCATTAATGAGCTTAGCAAAGTTATGAGAGAGCAGTTGAGAACTAACTGTCCTCTTTTAATTCTTCCATCTCCTTTGCCTTTGAGGATACAGTGTTTTCTCCTTCTGAAGGAAGAAATGAGATGGTGCCTTAAAAGCATAGACTGAGACCTCAATAGACATTGTAACTATCAGCACCTTGATTGTGGACTTCTTAGCTTTCAGAAGTGTAAAATGTATTTCTTTTCACTATAAAATGCCCATGTTTTGCAACATAAAGGGTAAGATATTGCCATATCCCTGGAAAACAGCACAGAATATGTTATATAGTAAGTGCTCAAAATATACATTAAATGAAATATGATTACTATTTTGTTAATTACTGAAAAAAGATCTAATCCATCACTCAAGTAATTAGAAGTGTGGCTTTTAATCCTGCTCAAGTGGAATTTTGATGGTCTTTATCATTGAGTACTTTTCATATAAATTATTAAACAACTTAAGTAATAAAAGTGCCACATTAATGATGTGGAATTTTATCGGGGTATAAATGAAATAAGAAGCACAGATCTTAAGTGAACAGATCAATACATTTTGATGAGTGCATTAAGTTCATATCATCAGTAATCAAGTTGACACAGAATATTGCCTTTCTATTAGAATTTCACTTCTACAGTTTTATTCTGACCTTGAAAATAGGTCTTCTTTCCTATCTTTTGCTCAGCATATTTTCTATGGTTTGTTCATGTTGCTGTAGGTATCAATAACTTGTATTTTTATCATTATATAGCATTACATTGTATAAACATATATCACAATTTATTTTTATTGTCATATTAGTTGGTGTTTAATGGTTTCCAGTTTTTGGACTAATATAAAGAAAGCTGTGATCTTCTTTCTATTTTTAAGTCTTATTTAAAAATAAAATGATAAACAAAAGGCAAACAAACAAAAAACCCCACAGGACTCAAAATTCCCAAACCATGTGATAGGAGAGTAACAGTGGTTAAACCATTGCAATTTTTACCTTTAAATTAGTTTCTCACATCAGCTTTTAATTGTTCAAATAGTATTAGCACAGGTATCTCTTTTTGAGGAACTGAGAGAAAATAGTAATATAACTACTCCAACTATTTTAAATATATATATATATATAATACGTATATATATGTATTATATAGTATATACACATATACAAACATATTATATAGTATATATATACACTATATAAGTATATATAATATTTGGATATATATATATATATATATATATATATATATATATGTTCCTTTTCCCTTCCTTCTTTTTTCCATTTCCCCAAACGAGTTTCTTTTATCTTTTGAGGTTTCTGCCCATATCACAATATCTGTTTTACATTCTGGATCTCATCTTCTCACAATATGATGTTACGCATTTGCATCTGGTTTATTTCACTTACGAGTATGGTCTCTACATCCGTTTACCTATAAAAGTCTCCTTTTGTATGGTTGAGTAGTACCCCATTGTATAAAAATACCACATCTTTTTCTCCATTCCTCAGCTGGTGGGCATCTGGGTTGTTTCCAAGATTTAGCTATTACAAATTGTGCTGCTATAAACATGGGTGCTTATATCACTGAGGTATGATATTTAAGTTCTTCTGTGAAGATACACAGAAGGGGACTAGCTGGGTGAAATAGGACCTTTAATCTTAGATACTGAGGAATCTCCACACTGATTTCCACAATGGTTGTACCCATCTACATGCCCACCAACAACGGAGAGGGGTTATTTTTCTCCACAGCTCCTCTAGCATTTGTTATTGGTTGAGTTCTGGGTAACAGGTAATCTTTCCAGGGTGAGATGGAATCTCAGTGTTGTTTAAATTTGCATCTCTGGAATGACCAGTAATCTTGGTCATTTTTTCATATATTTATTTGCTGTTTACTTCTTCCTTTGAAAGATGTGTATTCATTTCTGATGCCCATTTTTGGATTGGGTCTTTAAATTTGGTGGGTTTGATTTTTTTGTGTGTGTTGTTTATAGGTTCTGGTTATTAAAACTTTGCCTGAGGAACATTTGGCAAACTTTTTCCACATTGTGGAATATATTTTCTAAAATAGTCCATTTTATTCTCTCATCAGAAATGTGTGAAAGTTTTAGTTAATCCACAAGGTTAGCAATGTTCAGTTTAAGAACTGATATCACAATATGTTATTATTTACATTTTCAACACATAGCTATCTGCAATATATTTTTCATGTATATTAGCTATTAGCATCCCATTTTTTGCCAAATATTATATATATATATATATATATATATATATATAGTGTATATCATTGAATAATAGAAAATTTGTGATATAGATATGATTCCTTAATGAAATATGGATAAAGATATTTTTCTTTTGATAGATTTTATCTATTATATTATGTGTTGGCTTCTGGTAATCTAGAATTATTATCTGATAGCATTAAAATTATACACCACAACCAGGTAGGATTCATTCCAGGAATGCAGGGATGGTTCAATATTCACAAATCAATTAATGTAATACACTATATTAATACAGTCAAAGACAAAAACCACATGATCATCTCAATAGATGCAGAGAAGGCTTTCGATAAAGTTCAACATACATTCATGTTAAAAACCTTAGAAAAAATAGGAATAGATGGCCTCTACCTCAA
>PVLD010002956.1:0-47299 GCA_004027595.1 Dinomys branickii
TTTCTGTATTGTTTATGGCTTTTCTGGTTCATATGCCTCCATTCTTTTGTCTTTAAAATAAAATTAAAAAAAAAAAAAAAGAATGTGCTTCCTGCCACAGTGTTTCTGAGATGTTCACAAACACAAATTCCTCATTTAAAGAAAATCAAGCAGTTAAAGAACACAGTCCCTTCAAGCAGGCAGCAGAACCGCCCATCTGAGAAGGCCAGACAGTGTCTCAGGCTGGTGCTTCTTCTCCTATTGGACCTGGGCATCAGAGCTCACAGGCTCACGTAGGCTGGCAGATGCAGCCGTGCGGGGTGGGGGTGTGGCTGCAGGAACCAGCTGAAAGAAACCAGAGCGCTGTGGTGATGAGTGATGGGCTCTGGGGGATGGATGGTCTTGGAGGGCCAGGTGGGGGCAGGGGGCAGTCATGGTCCGTTAAGAGGAGGACAAGGTGAACTTTCCACTACTTAGCGTGAGCTGTCAGTCCCTTGTGGCAGGCATCTGTGTGTCTGGGCCTCCTCTCTCTCCCTGGCCTTCCAGGAGCACCGGGTAACAGCTTCCCTGTTCCTGGCGAGGACCCTCCCTAGCACACTCATCAGAAAAACACAGCCATGGAGCATTACATCAGCGCAGGGTGGGGCTTAGAGAACAAAACAGCCCCTCATGCTTTGAGTGGGAATGATTCAGCTCCATTCAGGAATGGGTCAAGGGGGAAAATCCACAGTTCCAACCTAATAATTTCTGCCTCTTATTTACAAAGAGTTGGAAATGTGAGTGAGGTAGGGAAGCAAGGCCATTAGACTCTTTTCCTGAAATGTGCCTCTTGTGAGGATGCCTTTGATTTTCCTTTGGATTACTGTTTGCTTTTTTACATTCGTCTTTTTTCTTAAACTAGTTTTTAATAGTCCTTGTCATGATGCAAAGGGCCAGACTCCAGCTGTTCTTCTCAAACCTCTGGGAGAGGCCTGGTTACATCTCATTCTCGTAAATCTTGAATCCAGTTCTAGCAAGTCTTAAAGCCTGACCCTGACATGCCCAGGCAATGGATGATTAGAAACAGGAGAGGTGGAGGAGTCCAGTGCCAAACCATGTCCACTGAAAAAATACATCATCTGGCAGTGGCTGTTTCAACACATGGGCCAGAGTGGCACACGTCTGCTTGTGCACAGCGAGCGAAGTCAGCGATGTGCAGTCTTACTTTTGTGTTTTTATATGACTTTTCCAGCAAGATGAAAGGGAGAGCAAAGCTGTGGATTTGCTGACCACATCTGGGCCCATGGAGTGAGGTCTCTGCTATTCCTAAAGGTATTTTTACCTGCTGTGCTTGGTTACAGAGATGTAATTTAATAAATATTAAATAAATGTATCTCTCTATGTTGATCACAGAGGCTAGTTAGTGAATATCAATTTTTAGAAGCGTTAATATTAAACTTGAATGAATTTTGGAATGGGATGCTCGCCGAGATCCCTGGGTGTGCCTCCATGACTAGTTCTGGTCCATGTACTTGGAGTGAGATGATGTATGTCGCTTCCTGGCTGAGGTTGTTAAAAGCTCTTAAGCCTCCAGCTCTCGTCTCCTACTCCAGCAGAGACCATGCGTTGCTGTGGAGGAGCGGCCTCTTAGAAGCAGGTGGAACCCCTCAATCACACTAGAATAAAGAGCTGTTCCGAAGAGCCCTTCAAAACCTAGAATGGACTTGGATGAGCACAAAATAAATTTTTGCATGGAAGTCGTTGAGAGTTTCGCTTTTGCTTGCCACTCCAGTGCTATGGTTTGATTTTGTCCTACCCGGAGTATCTGTGGTGGAAGCTTAATCTCCATGTTTATAAATTAATGGTATTTGGAGGCAGGGCTTTTGGAAGGTAACTAGGATTAGATTGTGTTATAAGGGTGGGGCCTCTATGATGCTATTTCTGGCCTTACAAGAAGAGGAGGAGGTGCTCTTCTTCTCCACGTGATGCCCTGCACCGTGTTATGGTACAGCAACAAGGCCCTGACTGGTGCAAAGCAACGCTGCTGACATTCTTTGGGATTCCCCATGTCCAGATCCATGAGCCAGATAAACTCCTATTTGTTCAAATTGCCCAGTCTTGGATATTTGGTTATTTTAGTAGAGAGTGAAGTGGGACACACAGAATTCCCTAACACATTCTTCGCCACCCTCTCTCCATTGAAGAAGGAAAGTTGTACGAGGAGAAAGAATGAAATAAACTATGCAGTTATAGAGGGCACATCTTCAGATCACTGAACACCCAGCTGGGGAACCAGGGAAGGCGTCACTGAGGAACAGGTCGTAAGAAAAACTGGTCCTATCCAAGTAGTTTTTGTATGGCGGGGAAGTGGAATAAATATTAAAACATTTAAATTTTTAACACTTAAAATATTAGAAATTGTTGATAGGTAAATTGTATGACATCTTTGGAAGGCAGTTTACCAATATATATGAATAATCAAATTGCTGTGGTCCTTTGTCCCAGCAATTTCACTTCTAGAGTTTGATCCTCCAGGGAGAGGCGGCCAGTTGGGATTCAATGCACAGAGTATCAATAGGGTTGACAGTGGGCTGGATATGAGTTGAAGGAAGGAAGATTCAAGAATGACATCTAGATTCCTATCATTGTAGCACCATTTACTGAGCTGTGTGGAACCTTGGAGAAGAGGCTTCTGTGTGAGGAAAGATGGAGGGCTGATGTTGAGATACCCACAAATATTCCAGAAGACTTGCCAACTAAATAGTCAGACAGTGGATTGGCAATGCAAAACAGAGACGAGTTGGAGACAGCCATCTGGGAACAAATAGCCTAAGCCTGTGGGAAAGAGGGAGAAGAGAGGTTGAAATAATCAGCCAGGGCTTAGGGCTCGAGATGATACATAGCAATATTCTTAGTGTTATGTCTGACACTGAAGAGCTCAATAAGTGGATGTTGTCACTACTGTTGCATTGTTTTTAATAGAGGCAAAGACAAAACCAAGAGAACATGATGGTATCCTGGGACCCAGGAGAAGAGGGTATATGATGAGAAGCGGTGGCCAAATGCCATAGCAAGTTCAGAGCTAGACTTGTGTTAGAACCATATAACACATCAGCTCACAGAGTGATATAGCAATGGAGGTGTAATTTCCCCTGGGTTCTGACAGTATAGCACTATTCCTGATACACTTATTGCCACTAAACTGTCAGCAGAACTTTGATAGGCCATGGCCTTTCTGAACTGTTGGATACATTCTCCACTATCACTGACCTAACAGAGTGAAAGATCTTGACAGCCGTGGGGCAAGGAGTCGTTTTCATTTTCCTTGGGATAGAGCCGGATCTTGATGTAGACAGACCAGCGCTATGGGAAAGGTTGCCTAGAGGGGAGCACCTTCTTCTGATTCCTCTCTCATTGAGGAGTGTACAAACGGATGAAGCTGGGCCCAGAGCTGAGCATTGGCTATCCTTAACTCACTACAGTGAGACCTCCCTGTGGGAGCCTGAAGTAACTGTGAAGTGTAAGCCAAGACATTGGAAAGTGTGTGTGTGCACACACCCATGCTGTGCCTAGGTGTCTGTGTATATGAAGAGTGAACACAGGAAGAACAGCATGGGAAATTGCTATGGTCTGGACAGAGTTCAAATGTGTCCTCTAAATTTCATGTGTTGGAAACTTGATCCTGATTATGGCAATGTTAAGAGGTGATACTTTTATGAGGTAGGACCTAGTTGGATATGTTTAGCTCATTTAGAATGCTCTCCTTGAAAGAGATTAACAGAATTCTCATGGGACTCTGAGCTAGTTTTTGTGAAAATTACTTATTACTGCCCCCTCACCCATGCTCTTGGGCTTTCTGTCTTAGCATGTGATCTCTTCCTCTTACACATTCTTCTGCTACTGTGATGCTATCTTCCATGAGAGGACATAGTCAAGGGGATCTTCACAAGGGCCAGTACCATGAAGTTTGGATTTTCAGCCTCCAAAGCTATGAGCTCAAGAAATTTTGTTTCTTTGTACGGTGCCAATCCTCAGGTATTTTGTGATAATAATAGGAAACTGACTAATACAGTAGGTGGTGGAAGAGTGGATGGAGAAAGAGTGGATGGATATTTAACTTTTGTAGAGGTCATTCAGTCCTAGACAATTGCCTTTGCAGTTTGGATGGTCCTATATATCTAAGAAATTCAGGATTCTCCCAGCTATGAGGAAGGGGAATTATCTCACCATTGGCTCTTAACACAGTCTGTTTCACTGGCACAAAAGGGAGACCGAAATCTGCTGGTTGTTGTATATTGTATAGGTGGCCTTATTTTAAGGAAATTCAATAACTGAAAATAACAGAGAGTCCAAATTCTTGAAATAATCTCCTGAATTGGAATCTAATTGAGGGCAAAGATCGTGTGTTATATTTCTTTCATATTCTTCACCTATTAGGCTCGTCATAAATCCACATTGTTTCTCTACTAAATAATTCATCTCAAAGTTGTTGGAAACAATGTGTTCTCCCAACACTTGCAAGATAATTTTCTATTTTCAAAGATCTCCTGGCAACTCTTTAGGGGTGTATCTGTTCTATAGTACAAATACATCTGTAGATAATTTTAGTTCGAGTGCAAATAGCACCAAATAGAATGAAATCCATACAATCATAATAGCTATCATGATACTCCTCACTTTGGCAATTTTATTTTAATAGGCAAATAAGTCCTTTATAAGAAGAATGAGTTTGCTCTTGGGTACTTTGGAGAAAAAACACAAAAAGAGAAGAGAGATAGGAGGCTGGGTACTTCTAACACACATAACTTTTCCAGGTCAATGGTTGCCTTTTAAGAGTTCTCTTGCCATTGAGAACAACAAGTTTTTAGGACACCAGGACTACTCAGAAGAGAAAATGAATCTCTGAATTCAGAGAATTTTCATTCATTATTTTAGAGAAATTTCCCCCCATCCTTCTCTCCTATTCCAGGAAAATGAAGGAGATCTACGTGGTGATGGTACATTTAGTCTCTGGGACAGCATGGGCGTGCTGTAGTCTGTGTTGGCTTTCTCCCCTCCAGCCTTTGTCTGATACTCACAGGAACCTCCGTGGCTGAGGGAAATTTCCCCTTCTCCCAAGTCTGAAGAGGACAAGAGCTTTCTCTCCTAGAGGAGTCTTTATTTTGTGTCATTAGCCAAAACTTAGGAAATCTTTTCTTGAAAATTTTTCTTTTTTTTTTTTGAAAAATTTTCTTATGTTTGTTTTTTAAATTCTTTTTGAAAGCCTGGGTTTTAATGTCTGCTACTGTTGAGTGCACAGATCCACCCTCCCTTTGGCATTTCTATTGAATTCCAAGGAGCTAAGATGTTGCAGGGAGGGAGAACGGGGAAGGGGAGTTGAAAGAGCCTTTCCTATAAGGAGCTGGACTTATTTTGCTTCTTGGTGTTCTAAATTCTCTTGGTGTGTGTCTTCTTGTACCATTGCTCAGTACATTTTGACCACAAATATGCCTCTTCCTGGTGGAGTGCTGTTAGTACGTTCCCAGAGAGACGAGTTGTTTGAATACGTTCACTCCTTCAACCACGCTAGGCACAGACTGTTATGCACTCATACCTGTGTGGCCACCCAGACTGTGAGTGTCTTGGAACTTCGAGGCTCATAATTCAAGGAAACCACTTGTGTGCACAAATGAGAAATCCATCCCTAGTTTGTGCTTCACCAAGGGCTAGAGCATGAAGAGATGGCAGCCACAGCTCACGGAAGGAACAAGAAAACCGCAGCTTTGCCTGCAGACCTGGCTGCTTGAAGCAAAGTGTGCTAGCACTCTGGACAGATTATATGCTTAAAATTGCTAAATCGTTTATGGGAATCTCTTTGAAAAACAGAAGTCTTTTCTCTAGCTTCTGCTTTCCACATTAGACACATCTCCACTGAAACTCTTTTTAGGCCTTATTATTATAGCGAAGCGCAGGTGTGAGCCTGGAAAAGCAAACATTTGAGAAAAGTCACGGCCTTTAGAGAGAACCCAGGCTCCACTTTCAACCATCTAGTGCTTTTCAATTCATAGGCAAAAGGCCTGAAGAGTTGCATCCTGTACGGGACACCTTGACTACAAAACAGTCAACTATTCTGATTTGTTAGGACAAGTAATGGAAAACTACCTGAGTGATTCTTTGGAGGCTCAAGCATGTCACAAAAGACCTTTCGAATGCGCTGTTTCTCTGCAGTGTGAGTGGCAGGTGTTCACAACCAGTCAGGAGAAAGGTCCTGAAATCCAGCTAAGAAAATGTGAAGAAGAGATTGATGGATTCCTCTGGTCCTGCCAGGTGAAAAGTGAAGTCCAGAGGAGGCTGTCTTGGAGAAGAGAAGCAGGTGAGCTGAGTAGAAATGGAGGTGTTAGAGAAGTGAAGGCTGGTGTTTGAGTGGACGTCAACTATTTTCTTCTCGGATTTCTTTATAGTTTCTGTCAGATTTAGACGGAGCTGAACTTGTAGGTGCTCAATCCTGGCTAACAGAAGAGAGATCTTTTTTTTTTTTTTCTTTTTAAAAAAATAAAAGCACAAAAACATATTAACAAACAGACACAAATTAGCATAAAGAATAGTACAATCAAAACTGATGTACAGACAAGGTGACACGGACTCAACGGTGGTTGTTGCTTTGCCTATTGATATCAGAAGAGAGATCTTGATGGTAATGCTGATCACATGATTGCTATGCTTAAAACCCTAAGCACTTCCCACGTCTTAGCTCATTAGTCTTCGCGAGTTTCATTAGTGGTTCCAATTGGTATTACTTCCCTTTTGCAGAGTAGAAGATGAGATAGAGAGTTCATGAGATAGAGCGTTCCGTTTACTTGCACAGTAAACGGAAGAGCTAGCATTTGAACCCAGAATCCATACTCGTAACTATTCCTTGGAATAGATTGTCCAATATAATGTGGCCCCAATATAAGTGCTTTTTCTGATGAACCCGTTATGCGAGTAAACTTGGAAGGGTAGTGCTTCATGATAACAGTTCTTTCAGTGGTTACCTCTGGAAGCTGGGAAAATATGAAAATAGCCTTTATGATCTGATGTATACATTGCATCCACTCTTATTTGCCTCCAGATTATTCTTTGAACACTTCCTTTGCACTCCTTAAGCATATACTAAAGGCTGAGTAGGAGAAGGAGGTCTCTGGGCTTCTTTTCAGGTATTTGGCTCTTTCATGGTCAGCTCTCAAGGGTTTGGTGGCAAATGACTGCTACAATAAAATAGTTATAATTACTGAGCTTTGATTACATAATAAGCATTGTACTGACCTTTTACCTGCATCCTCCCCTGTTGTGGTTGGGATCTAAAATACTCCCCAAAGTTTCACACTGTTACAGAGTTGGTTGCCAGTTGATGGCCTTTGGGGAAGTGATTGGATCACAGGGATTCACTCACCCTTTCTGCTTCCTTCCTGACTGCCACGAAGTCACCAGCTTTTCTCTGCATACCCTTCTGTCTCCCCATGTTTCTGCCTCACTACTGGTGTAAATGCAACAGAACCAGCTGACCACGGGTTGAAACTGAGCCAGAATAAACCTTTTGTCTTCAAGTTGTTATTCTGAGGTATTTTGTTGCAGTAATGGAAAGCTGACACATCTCCCTAACTTTGATCTGACTGACGTAAGTCAGTTTTCTCATTTCTGGCCAAATACAGAACACCAGCCACTTACAGTAGGAGATGTTTATTTTAGCTCTCAGTTGAAGAGATTTCAGCCAATGGTTGGCTAACACCAAGGCCCAAACCTCAAAGCAGAAGGCTGTGGTGAAACAAAACTGCTCACCTCAGGAACCCAGGAAACAGAGCACAAGGAAAGAGCTCAGTAAGAGATAAGTCTTTTTTTTTGTCACTAAGACATGATTCCAATACTTGCAATAGTGAAGGTGGGTAGATTTATTTTGCTTATGTTTTCCACCTATGGCCAAATGTCTCCAAGGCTGACACATACTGGAAGAAACTGGTGGCCAGGAAACAGAGAGAGAAGAGAAGAGCTGGGAGAGGAATATAGGCATCAGATCACATCCTCAGGGGCTCCTCTCTCACCAGGTCCCAATTCCCAACGGCAGGGTAGGTGTCGTACTCCCATGATCCAACCACCCTCAATACATATGAAAAATTTGGGGGACATCCTGGATATAACCCATAGCATTCTGCAGCTGTCCCACAAATGATAAATGTCCATCTCATTATTCAAAATGCATTTAGCCCATCTCTAGGAGTCACCCAAATTTTAACAGTTCCAGCTTTGTTGAAAAATCCAAGCCCAAAGTCTCCTCTGAGACTCAGGCAAACTGTTAGCTGTCCCTATAAAAGTATAAAATATTTAACTTTCTTAACATTTCCAACACACAGTGGCATAGGGTAAACACATTCCAGTTCCAAAAGGGAGAAATAAGGGCATAGAAAGAAATAAAATCAAAGCAAGACCAAAACCCAGTGGAGTGAATGATAAATCCTATAGTCACATGTCCAGTACATGGGCCAAGCTGTGGAGAGATGGGAGCTCCAAAAGGCTTGGGTGGCTTCACTCCGGTGGCACTGCCAGCTACAGCCCTCATGTCTCTGCTCACTGCCTACAGCTTTTCTTAGCAGAAACTACATGTTCCTGACATCTTTAACTTTCTGGGGTCTCCACTGCACCTTCAGCTTCACTGTCACAGCTTCACACCCTGCCCTCTCAGGGGCTCACTACCTGGTCTTCCCAGCTTTCTTAAAAAATCTGAGTGGAAGACTCGACCTCACAACCCTTGCATTCTGCATGCCTGAGGAGCCAGTATTACATGGGTGATGGGAGAGTATGACACCAACTTTCATCATGCACTCGGATCATGGCTGTAAGTCCCTGGTTGGCTGAGCACTGTGAAACAAATCCCCGGGTACCAATTCCCTGAGTAGCCTTTCTCAGACAGGGTGCCCTGGAACTCTCCTCTCATAACAAAATCATTTAGAGAAGTTTACTTTTATCTTTTTATACCCTCGGGCCTGGAAGGGGTAGGGTCTTATTGATTCTTGAGATGCTCTAAGTACATCTGTGATAGCTAATGGATTGTGTCCACTTGAGTAAGAAACACCCAATTAAATTGTCTCAGCGTAGCTTTGCATGGCAAAGACTCACCCTAAGGAGGATTGTCACCAGAGTGATAGATGTAAAAGGAAGGATTGCTTCTGTTTTTTTGGATGAACTCCAGTCTTCGCTTTTATCTTGGATGTTGTCTTCTGGCTTCCAGCGCAGAGCTTTCAGCCTTCCATCACAGACCCTTCGGCCTCCTGATACAGATTCACATGGGACACTGCAGTGAGCTCCAGGCCTTCGACTGGATCCTTTGAGTCTCCAGGCAGACAGAGCTTTTGCACTTTTCCACATCTGACTCTGTGGGTGGCCATTCTAAGCCAATCTTTTAAATTCTTATATATTTGTATATCTTGTATATTTGTATATCTTTTAAATTCTTATATATAAATCTATTTTTTTTAAGTAAGCACTGACTAATACAACATTTTTCCTATTATGTGGATGCAAAGTATTCTGCTCCTTTTTAATGATAACCTTTTCAGCCATTACCCTGTCTTTTGTTCCAACTTTCCTTCCTTTCTGGGAACATGGAAAACTTTTAACTGTGCTTTTTGCTCCTGATTTTCACTGTAAACATGGCTGAAAGCAGCCAGAAATACTCATGCCACAGCCTGAATATTGGACTGTCTTGAAATTTCTTTATCAGATTAATTAGTCCATTCCTCTTAATCTCAGTCTCTTACAAATCTCAGGATATGAGCAAAATACAGTCTTTTTTGCCAGAGCATAACACAAACTACTGATGGTCTTTGTTCCCAATTTATGCATCCTTAACCCGGCCTTTACTGTCTGCATTTCTGTTAACATTCTGGTCTTTTGAGCTCTGAACAGAATCTCCCATCAAGGTTAGCTTACAGCATTCTAGAACTTCTCTAGTAAGCATGTTCAAACCTTCCAAACTTCTCCTGCACAACAAAAGCTTTTGAATTACATGGTCAGCTATAGTCATGGCAACAACCCAACTCTATGCAGCTCCTGGCAGCTAGGAAGCAGCGCACAAGGAAAGAGAATCTCAGTCATTTTCTTGTCACTGAGACCCAATACCTGACACCTCTAACTTAAAGAAGGAGAGCTTGTTTTCTCCACGGTTGGCTGGCTCCAAGGTAGTGATGGCGTGGCAGAGGGTCATAGTGAGGGGAAGCTGCAAGGAAGCAGAGGGAAGGGAGGAGCTTGGGATAAGAGGGTCACACCTCCAGTGACTCACCTCTAACCAGGCCCACCTCCAAACGGCAAGTCAACTATGGTGCCCCATGAGCCAGTCATCCTCCATCCACATGAGCATTTGGGGAGACATTCTAGATCCAAACCCTAATGGAGAAATTTATTTCAGCTCACAGTTTGCGAGGGTTCAGTCCAGCTGGCTGGCTCCAAGGTTGAAATGTCAAGGCAGAAGGGCACGGTGGAGCAAAGCTATGCAGCTCCTGGCAGCCAGGAAGCAGCACACAAGGAAAGAGAATCAGTGAGAGACGTATACCCTCCAAAGGGACAGTGGCAGTCCTTTGTCCTCTAGCTGGGCGCTGCCTCCTAATAGCACATTCAGGTATGAATATCAGTGGATTAAACCACTAATGACTGTAGTGTCTGCATAATTCAATCACCTCTCTGGGAGTTTCTTTATCTCGTTATGTTGGCCATTAGACTTAGTTGTCCCAGACAGGTATTGTAATCCCAATTTTAGATATGAAGTAACCAAGACACAGAGTTAAATAGTTAGATTGTTCTAGACACGAAAGTGGTAATCTTTGGGTTTTAACTTGAGGTAGCAAGACTCCAAGGCTCTTGCTCTTAACCCCTGCAATGGCATGTTAGCACTTAGTGACATTTGTCTGGATTAGAATGTGGAAACTGGTACTTAATTTCCCAGCTGAAATGAAGGGGTTTGCAATGCTTTGTAGTGTAACAGCTGCACTAGGTTGAACTGCATTTTCCATAATTTATATTCTTACATGTGTCTGATGGTAGAGGAATCACGAAGACAATTCCTGGGAGATTTGTGTTTTTTTTTTTTGTACCAGGAATCGAACTCATGACCTCAAGCTTGCCAAGAAGGTGCTTATGCCACTGAGCTATATCCCCAGCCCCTGAGATTTGGAGGACAGAAGCGAAGTGACAGTCATCTTGCAGTTCACACATAGCTGTTGATCCATTGTGTCACTCTGTGTTTGGTACGAAGCAGTAGCTGGAGCTGCATTTGCGTTATTTTCCCTGGATCCTGTCTTCGTATCTCCGATTCTTGGGCCAGATGTATGTTTAGTTTTGTAACAAAGGGCCCTGATTTCTGTACAGCACCAAGACCAGCCACAGGCTTTCTTCTGCTGTTAGGTGATTCCAGCTTGTGTCTATGGGCTCCAGGCTATTCTTACTGTTCTTTATGTTCCACTTCCCTGCCCGATTGACTGCCCAAAGGTATCAAGCAATCATGTTTGGAGACAACCGTACTCAGACTGCCTATCCAGCTCCCACAAAGCTAATTCCCTGCAACAAACCCTACTGATTCTGCTCCTTCGGTGGAATCTTGATGGATGTGGTCCCTGAAGGTCGTGTGTACCATCTCTGCATGGTTCATAACACAGCATCAATACAGTGTAGCGCTCCACTTTCTGTAATGATGTGTAATTTGTAACGATGTGTTACTTGCCTATGAGATAAACAAGGTAGGCACTGCTGTCCCATTGTACAGAAGAAGAAGTTAAGGTCCTTTAAGATTTGATGACTTGGTAGCATAGGGTTAGGATCCAGACCATTGGATTTTAGTTATCTTTAATTTATTCTGTAATTCAGTAGCATAATGTCCTAAGCTTATTTACATGTAAATGGTAAGTGGGTTTGGGCTTTCAGGTCAATCTTCTCTGTGTGTAGTTTGAGTGTTATGGTTGATACATTGTGTCAACCTGGGGAGTCTGGAGGTTTGGCTGAGTGACTCAGCAGGAAGCCAGGGTGCTTCCTTTGTACACATCCTGAGCCTGTGGAAGAGGAGGTCATGGAGACTGTGTGAGAGCTACATGCCCTCTGGGTGGGGGTAGCCTATTTACAATGTAAGGGAAGAGAAGAGGCTACTTTGCCGCCATTCCTCCCTTCTGCTCTGGTTGTATTTGCTGTGCTCTGCTGCATGAACGTTTGCCCCCTGCCATGTGCCAGTCTGCCTTAGAACCAGCCAAGTATGGATTGAAACCTCCACAAACTATAAGCGAAATAAACCTTTCCTTCCTTCATTTTGAGCGTTGGGTATTTTGTCTCAGCAATGAGAGAAGAGTAACTAAGACATTGAGTTGAAACTTCTTGGTGAAAATGAAATATAATGGGGTTTAATTTTGCGAGTCTTTCCTTTGTGCTTGAAAATACCTCCGATGAATTTCTTTAGGGTCTGCTTCAGGGTTCCCTCCCACTATGAGTCCCATTTTGTTGTCTTTCACAGTCAGATGTGTTACTTTCTGGTGTAAGGGAAACCCATAGTGTGCTCATCATAGTGACCGGGCATTTTGGAGGAAGCAGACCAAAATCTTGGGGTGATTCATACTCTAGAGTTGACATATATACATAAAATTAGCAACTTAGCAAATTAGCAACTTAGACTCTCATAAAGGATGGGGAGGCCCCTCGGGATGTAGCTCAGTGCAAAGACCCTGGCTTCAATCTTCAGTCACCCCCCCCCCACGCACACACAAAGGAACAGCCATAACCAAAGGGAATGATCTAGGTGCAAGAGTGTCTCCCTCAAGTGTCTGCAGATATCACCCTTCTATTCCCTGAAAAGCCTAACCTGTTTTTGGAAGAAAGTGAACAGGAAAAGGAGGGTGGGGCCTCACGGAAGTTCTGGTGTCACAATGGTAGGAAGAAAGAGAAGGAAGGGAGGAGTATTTGAAACAGCTTTCAAGCTTAAACTATTCACTAGCACGTTCACTGATAGCAGTCCTCCTTGAAGGTTTAAAAATGAGAGTGAAAATGGCATGAGGTCAGGACGACTGTGAGCTTGATTTACCCTAACAGTGATCCTTCAGGTTTTTTTTTTTTTTTGGTAGCAGGAATAGAACTCAGGACCTCGCACTTACCAGGCAGGTACTGTGCTGCCAAGCTATATCCTCGGCCCAGAATTGATCCTTGTAGTGGATTGACAACTGGTGGTCAATTTATAAGCCCCAGCTGAACTGAGTAAGCATGGTGCTGGGTGTGGGAGGCCCCCCTGGGGATTGTTGCCAGCAGCGTAAGAGGCAGAACTGGAGAAGAAGTGAGGCTGTTGGGAGCTGAGAAGAGGCTGTTGGTTCTCTTGGAGGAGCTCGTCGTGCTGGCTTTCCTGATGAACTTGGCTGTTTTCATCCTCTGAGGAGTTCAGGACCTTGCTGGCGCTGAGAATAACTTCGGTTCACTTTGGGGCAGCTCTGGTCCTCACTTTGAGCATCGCTTCCTGGCTCTGGAGGGGAAGATGGAGCACTGCTGGTCTCCTGGAGAAGCTTGCTGCCTTGACTTTCCTGATGGGAACTCGGCTGTCTTCTACATTGGAGGAGCGCGCAACCTCACTGTTGCTGAGGATGGCTGTAGTACTTTTCAACAGAGCTCTGGTTCTTACTTTGCGCGTTGCTTCCTGGCTCCAGGGTAGAGCCTGCTAGCACAGCTCCTTCATCCTGCTGGCCCAGACTTCCTAGATTCTACCACTAGTCCTTGCCGGTGAAGATCCGTGAAACAGGCCTGCATGAAGTATTGTTATAGGCTCTCGGCCTCCAGCTGGATTCATGAGAGGCATTGTTATGGGCTCTAGGTCTTCAGCTGGACTCGCGCAGGACATTATCACAGGATCCAGGCCCCCTGCTAGATTCTTTGGTCCTAAGTGTGTGGACACGTTTCCTGTACTCTCTCATATATGATTCTTTAGGTGACTATTATAAATAATCATATAAACTAAGTGTCTTACATGGTTTCCCCTTGCAAAATATCCCCCAAGCCAACACAATCCTTTAGGAAGAACTTAACTTTCCCAAGTTAGCACCAAACGTAAATGAGTTGAAAAATAGAATAAGCAATGATTTTGAAGATTTCGGAGCTAGCTAATCTCCCCCTCACTGGTTCCATTCCCTGCTCCCCTTTCTCCCTTGTTTGTTTCAGCTGCTCTGCCCTCTCGCTCAGCTGTCTGGGAGACTCGGGTTCTGCCACATTACCTTGGTCATCGTGCACATCGACTTGAGGCAGAGTCCAGCTTGTACAGCCTGGTGATTCTCATTTGTTAGAAACGATAGGTTTCTCTAGTGCTGTTATAAAGCTTATCTGCTCATGTTATTTCTCAATATTGAGTCACAGTAGAAAAACAGAAATCCCCCTGCTTAACACAGGTAGGATTACACTTGGGAGAGTTGATGACTTAAGCAAAGATTTTCCACCTACAGCTCTGTGATTGATAGCTTATCCATCTGCACATACAACCAATGTTCAAGTCCTGCTTGGAACGGGTCATGTCACCTGCAGCTTCCACATAACTGCAGATTTTCCTCCAAAGTAAAATGCAAGACAGTGACAACAAATACTTCTACATTAGCTTTTCCTTTCGCTCCTGTTAGTAACCTGTAAAGCCTCTCACCTGTTTCTTTGAATGTTCTTTGTGGCTCTGTGCAGCAGGCCTCTCAGAAGGTCACCGAGTTTAATTTGTGGCTTGCTCCCAGGCTGTCTTCTCACAGGTAGGGTAGGGAAAGAAGTCTGTCCCTGCAGCTGTCCCAGGCCCCAGTTTCACTATCATGCAGGGCTCTTGATACAACTAGGGATGGTGCTTTTGTTTTTTAATCTTACTTTGGAATACTTGGAGAGTATTTTTGAGGCAACTAAAATGGAAAACTTGTTTTCTAATTGTTTCTTGTTAAGTTCTTCTGTAATTTGATCCATACTTGAATACCAAAAATTGCTTTCTAGTTAATTGGACTTTACAAAACTGGTAAGTATATATTCCTTAAGGTATACATGTACATATCATATACATAAACACACATAATGTACACACACATATACTCTTCCACCGTTTTTTTTTTTTTCCTAAGTGTCTAAAGAATAGTTAGTGTGCTATTCGAGCTATGCTACCCTCTAAGCGGTGATGGCTTCTAACTAGTGCTCTTCCTCCATTGGCTCCTGCTAGCCATGTTCTATACAGCAGCCAGAGTAATTGTTAAAAGGAGTTCAGATCATCTCACTCTCCTGCTATCACTGTCCAGTGATGTTCCACCACACTACGGTAGAATCCAAGTGCCTTACCACGATCTACACAGTCTTCATGACCTGGCTCTTGTTTTCTCTCTCTCTGCTCCATTCTATTTCTGGATCAAGACCCTTCTGCCTCAGGGTCACTCCAGCTTGCTCTTCCTCCTTCCTGAACCTCTCCCCCTCCCGTCTTAATGTGGGTAACATTTTCTATTCATTCAAGTCCTAATGCTCAAATATTTTCCAAGCACATACCTCCCTGATCATTGTGGCCAAAGTATTTGGCTCATTTCCACTCTTTATCCTATTACTCCCCATTATTGTCTTTCTAGAAGTTACTGCTGGCTGATGTTACCTGATACGCATTTGTAAAGCTGTTTATTAGGTGATACCCCACAAGAATGCAAGCTCTGTGAGGAGACAGTCCTTATCCATCACTGCTCTGTACTGTGGCCTCTAAAAATGTACAGGCGTATTCTCGGTGCTCACAGGATTCTTTGGCAAATGGAAAAATGAATGAATATTTTTTACTTTAAAGCCACTTTGTGTACATTTGGCTGCAGAATTTTTTTTGAGAAACTTTAATCCTAATTGCCAGTGCTGACTGGCATTTGAACAATCATAGGAACTTTTAGTTGGAAATATTGTTCATTTACCATTCCAAGCAGACATTCCCTTAGCAAGGAGTCATCTAGCTTTGATTAAAATATTTCCAGTGTTGAAAAGTGCACTCCTTATTTATGTAGCATGTTCTAATGTTAGACAACTCTATTGTGTTTCCTTGAAATAGACTAAAATTTTCTTCCTAGGATATTGAATCTTAGGCTTAGTTTCCTTCTCCCCCACATAGAAGTACCACCTTGATTCCATATTTGTCAGCTAAATTTCTTCTATGAGCTCAGCTATTTCTTACAGGACACTTTAATGAGATCTTTGTTGTAATTTTTAAAAAAGTTTCTTTGTTTGACATTTCTGAATGTTCTTTCTTTCTTTCTTTCTTTCTTTCTTTCTTTCTTTCTTTCTCTTCCTCCTCTTCCCCTTCAATTCCCTTCTGTTCTGCTCCTTTTCTCTCCAAGCCTCTCATTTCTTTCTCTTTCCCCTTCCCTCCCTCTTTTCTTCTCTTCCCTTCTTCCCTCCTTCCCTCCCACTCCTATCTACTCTTCTCCCTTTTCCTATTTTTTCGCCTTCCTTCCTTCCTTCCTTCCTTCCTTCCTTCCTTCCTTCCTTCCTTCCTTCCCCAATACTGTCATTAAATTTTGCCACCCAAAGTGTAAACAATACAAAATCATCAATATAGGATTTAAACAAAATCAGAAGTAAGAAAAAAACATAAAGAAGTTAAACATTGTGAATATTTCTTTAAAAAGAATGGCCGTTATTCTTTTTAAAATTTATTCTTTGAATCATGTTGGTGTTTTTCTCGGTGCAGATTTGAGAGAAGAGAATCATAAGGAGGTCACTAGATGCCTTCCTGTGTACCATCTTTGAATATAGATGGGCTTTGAGGTGAGGGTTTCCTTTTGGACCTCAGTCAGCCTGCTCACTGGGAGAAAGGGCTTCCCTGACTGTATGGTTGTGCTGCATTTTCAATCCCAGATTCCAACAAACACGCGTTATTTTTCCAACACTGAATATTGTAGAAGACCACAGCTCGCTCACTCCTTGGTTCCCTCTTAACCTCAGTAACAACACAGTACAAAGACTGAGTTCATAATGAAAAATAAAGTGCTGATTCTCCATCAAAGAGAGAGGCCAACAGATGCATAATCTCTCTTCTTTGGGTTTCTCTGGAAGCGCTCCGGCTTGTGCACTTTGGATGGCATGTGGATTGCTTGGTCATGGTGAAACGACTTGAATGGTTGCCAAGCAGCCGTTGAAGTCAAAGTAAACAAAACAAAACACTTAAAAAAAAAAAAGCAGGCCAAGGAAGGTTGGGTTTTTTTCCCCTCTTCCAAATGACCACGTTTTTAAAAATTTATTTCTGTATAGCCAAGTTCTTTTTTTGAAAACTAAATAAAATCCATGTGATTGTATTCTCTTGAGTGGTAGTGATTATTTTGTAGGAAGGTGGGGTTCTTCCTGGATGAGTGGTTCTCTGTAAGCAGTGTTTTCCTGACATTATGGTAACTACTGACCTTCTTAAGGCCTATGGTCTGGGGCATCCTTTCTTCTTGGCAGTGGACAGGGAGAAATGGGATGGCTACACAAATTCAAGACAGTCCTGATACCCACAGATGCATTTACAGTCACTGAAGTGCTCACTGCCAACCTCATAATCAAGGCCCAGAGTGGAACAGCAGCCTTTCCTTCCACACGTGCCTCTTGGGCCCAGACAAACGACCTCTCCTGTCCAAGGCTGCTCTTACGCTCTACTTCAGTCATATAAAATTTTATAGGAAAAGTGATGGCAGATGAAAGCTGAGAAAGAGAGAGAGTAAAAGAGAGACAGAGAGAGAGGCAGAGAGGCAGACAGAGATGTGGGGGGCAGAATTTACCCAAGTGATGATTCTGAGCATGTCAGTTGAGTACTTTGACTAACAGCCCACCTTAATCTCTCCTAGTTATTACTTGCAGTTATGACGGGCAGCTAGTGTAGAACTAGCTGAGGTTCATCAGGCTGGGAATTTCAAATCTATTCAAGATTTTAAAAAATCTGCAAAGTTATTCATTTAGGTACCTTTGCGAGAATACCAGGCTCATCATTGATTTCTAGATATTTTTGAGTATTGTTAAAGGTCCAGAGGGATAATTTAATTATTATTTTTTTCTCGGCTGACCATGGTGGTGGTTGTGGACAAGGAGATGTTTCCCACGAGCTGTCCTTGGTGGGGAGAAGGAACATAGGGGAATAAGGGAGATGACATTGATGCCGCCTGAATCTAAACGTGCTGCAGGGACTGGAACGAGAGTGCAAGGAGATGAGCTAGGAGATTATTAGAGTCCAAGGGAATTATTATATCATCTGCTTAATAGCACTCCAGGGAAATGATGCAGAATCTGCTAGAAGAAAAGCCAGAGCAGATTTGGTAATGTGTGGTCCGTCTTCTTCATAACTGGAGAAGATTATTTCTAGATCCATGAGGTAGAGCTGGCAAATGTATGTTGGAGATTTTTTTTTTTTCATATTTGGGATGTCAACTACTTAGTGTAAAAACCTAAAGCTCCTAAAGGCAATACAAGAAATCAAAGTATATAAACACATGTTACACATTAAATCTCTTTGCTAGAGAGGATGGGCTTTTCCAGCAGATTCTTCTATTACTATTTCCTATGTAGAATTTGTTTCCTTCTGAAATGTTCTTGAAGACTACAGAGGGAGAACATAATATAGGTAATAAGAAATGCAAGCATCATGGAATTAGTGTTCTGTGGTCAGGATCTTTAAAGGGTGGTCTTTATCTAAATATCCAAGAGATAGTGTAGACTTTGGCAAACAATTCAATTATATTTTGTGTCCATTTTAGAGATAGTGGTCTTAAAAACATATAACAGAGTGAAAGCAGAAGCAAGCTGTTCATTATGAGAGTTCTCTTCCCAGGATCACAGAGACCACAAATAATTGTGAGTCAGCTTGGGAGAGACATAAAGCTGGAGATCTCACAGATTTCTCTGGCTGCAAAATGGCAGAACCTGGGACTTGTTCCCCTCTTTTGGTCTCCTCAGTTCTTCTCTAGGAGTTCAGGTAGTCCTACCAGTGACTTTCATGAGTCATGTTCTGTCCTTTGTCCATACGGCTATTAGGCTGTCTCTGTTCATCTGTGTATCATAGATGAAGTAGGTGTGGGTCCAAATCCCAACTTTGTCACTTACCAGTTGTGCAGGGGTAGGGATGTCATTTTCCTTGGCCCGTAGTCAACCAGGAAAACCAAGCCCGAGGCAAAGCTGTATACATCACATTTTAACAGGAGGTGCCATCCAAAAGAGACAACAGTGAAGGCGCAAGAGGGTGAGGCAGCATAGGAGGAAAAACAAATAGACAGGGGTGTGTCCCCACGCTGGCCACAGTACCAGTGATTGCTCAGTCTTTAGAGAGACCATGGGGATTTCTGTGTCTTAGAACAGTCTGTCCGGGGCAGTGATGGTGAACCTTTTAGAGCTTTCGGTGATACAAACAACCTGCTGTGGCATGCATTGCCACCACTGGGATAGGGGAAGGATGTATCTACCACCTGTCCATTGATCAGAACTTGTACCTCAGCTTCCCTCCATTTTAAGCTGTCAAAGCTGGTCCTTCTGCAGTCCCTGTGGAAAACCGAACTCAGGTGAATGGCCTCCTCAACAGTGTGAGCCACAGCACCCAGGTCACCCAGCAAGTAGGAGCAAGCCAGGGCCCTCCAGACTGTCCATCATGCATGCTGCAAGCCAGCATGAACAGCGCCTGTGTGGACACCAAGCAATTTCATGGCTCAGTACACACAGGGACTAAAAGCAAAGCTTTGGCAAGCAGCAGAGGCTCTAGGCACGAGGTGTGAGGAAAGAAGCTTGCAGAGATATCCACAAATTACATCAGATTGGAGGAGCAGCTGCTGTCGTAGGCCCTGCTAGCTCCAATGCAGACTGTCACCATGAAGTCAGAGATGTACCTTTCTCCAGCAAGAACCAGGTCCTCGGGTTGTGGCTATGCTTGCTGCTGGGCACCCTTCCTGCAGGGTCATCCGTAGCCGGAAAGGACAGCTGGGTGAATCCAGGAAGGGATGGACAAAAGCTAGGTAGGGCACATTGCCCGTCCAGTGTCAGCCTCGGTTTCCTTACGAGGAGTGAGCTACAGCTATTGCTGTTTTCTCTTCATCCGCACTACACACCTCCCCTCAGTCGCGTTCTGTCTCCAGCTGCCTGCCATCCTTGGTGTGGAGTGTGGGTACATGGGGTCTCTCACCCTTGCAATAGCCTCTTTGCCGGGCTTTCTGAATTGCTTCACTTAATATTCAAGAATCCTAAAATTCTGTCTCTTATATCATGCCTTCGCTGACAGAATGGGAGTTACTCTCCCATATTTCTCACATTCCAAGGAAAATTTATGAGCATGTTACTTAGGTTCTCCTAATGGCTTTATTTGTTTGTGGCCCTGGCAATGATTGTGCTTGGAACGATCTTCTGAACGATTGTGGATATTGATACTGCCAGTATTACCTCATGGAAACCAGGGAATGTGAAGTGACTCTCAGTCATGGAAGCAGCCTTCTTCATATAGGGGGAAACTTGACAGTTTCTGGTTGTCATAGTAAGGAGGTAGGAACTCTTTGCTGTCACTGGTTTTCTTTCTTCTGTTTGCCATTATTCAGGAATTGGCATTATTTCCGAGTGCTGTTATTGATAATTTTCCATTATCCATTTTCTGTTTGCCATTATTCATGTCTACTTATTTCTTCTGACCCTCTTGCCATGAGGGATGTCTTTTTGCTTAATTCCATGCTTTGAGGCTCCTGAACAAAATAACAAGATACCTTGCAGCCGAATCATGATGTACTCCATCCCCTTCACTTCCAGATCCATAGGGACTTGGACTTGAGGAATCAAGCTTTAGTTTAGTGCCTGGGGACTAGAACTGGGTAGGAGAGAAGGAAGTTACAGCTGGGTGCTCAAGAGTGATAAAAGTCAAAGAGTAATTCTGATCCACCATCTTGGGGAGTATGGAGATTTAAAAAACTAGCATACTCCAATGTTGCCCTTGAGTTCCAGGGCCACCTTCACATCGGTGGTGGGCAGGCAGAGGCAAGAGTTAGGAACTGGGGGACCAGCGTGACGTCAGGCCATGAGCAACAGAGGATGGTGAGGGGCAGCAGTACAGCGGAAGCTGGAGGGTGGAACTTGCCTTTAACTGGCCATCAGGGAAGGGGCGGCCTGTGGAGGTGGTGGAATTGATTAAAAGTCCAGAGTGGGTGGGGTAAATCAGGTGTGGCCTGATGCCACACGGAAGGGGCCTCTTAACAAGAGACGTGTCTGCTCTCACATTTCTAGCTCTGCCCACCACTGAACTGGGCAAGAAGTGCACGGGTAAAAAACCAATTTGGTCAGTGATAGCAGTGGGTAAATTTACTTTCACCTTGGTTTCTGCCTGTTGGGCAATACACCCATTTCATTCTTGGGACTTCACATTTACTACCAATCTATACACACACCTTGGCCTGTTCTCTGAATAGGCAAAAAGCCAAAGGACCCTTGTTTCACACACTGTTTCAGAGAATTTCACGCTCCCTTGGGCATGGAACCTCCTTTTCTTGTTTTCAGTACGTAACTTTTCAGCTCAAAGCCTCGGTAGAGAAGGGCTATTTGGTGAATGTCAAATTTGCTCTGAACTTTGCCGGCTTCTATGTTTGTGTTGTGGAAACTGCAGCTCTTTCCATGGCTCGGACATTTCACATCTACACATTACATTCAGAAAGCCAGGGTTCAGGCTCATGGAAAAAAATAGCTAAATTGATGACTAATTTGACATCAGAAGCTTCCAACCAGAGAAGTAGTGTGATACACCCTTCCCCTGGCCCCTACTCTCTGTTTGGAGAGAGGAAATTTTCAAGCGTCTCTTGGAGAAAGGGTGGAGGAGCTGAGAGTGGAGGTGCAGCTGCAGGAACCCATGTGGCACACGGTCCACTTAGAACCCAAACGGCTTGAGTTACCACCCATGGGGCACTGCAGGCCAAGGCTGCAGGGTGGCACAGCCACTTGTCACACCGAAAAGGATTGTTTACGAGACTAGGATTCTTTCCATAGTGTATCCTTATTAGAAGGTCACAACCCATTTTTCTTATTGTCCACAATTTTTATTTTTACACCATAAGGAATAATTTCTATCTCACTCTTCCCTCCTCTTTTGCCAGAACATATCGAAACGTCCGTGCTCAGAATGAAAGGCTTTTGTTTTCTTGGCGGAATATCAAGATTTTTCCAGATTGTCAACTCTGTAGGAGGGGAGAGGCATAAAACCCAGCTGTAGGAACCCAGAGGTGACCTAACATGATCCAGGTGTTTCTAGTTTTCTTAGGGAAGAAGGTGAATCTATATGCAATGCCTGATCCTCCATACCTGGAGGACACTGTCCGATAATGTTAGGGGCTGACCACAGTTTTGATAGCGGTTTGTAAGTGACCACACAGTGTGCAACAGCTATCCCTGATTTGTCAAAATTGGTTTTGTAGTGCTAGTCTCAAGGTTTGTGACCTTCCATTTATCTTACTTCTATCTTGTCCCATGCCCATAGAGAGGATTTTAAAGCAGTAAACTTGTAAAGACGACATGGTGGTACAGAAAATGTGGGAAGAGCATGCAGAGGAGAAATGGGTGGAGCCTCAGTTCCTCTGCTTGCTGGCCGTGTGCCTGTGGACAAGTCTTTCATCTCTGGGATTCTCATTTTTAAAAAAAAAATCCATAAAATATAAGAATGTCAGCTCTTAATGCCCTATCATACAATTAAAGCACTATGTTGAGACAGATGGATTTATAGAAATAACTTGCACAAAGCTAGAGATAGCACGTGCACTGGGTGTCTGCAGACTTGCCTGCTAAGTCTGTAGTAACATTCTGAAAAAAATAAAAACAAGAACAAGACCCCCCCCCCACTTTCCTGTACTAACATTCTGACTCACCGTCCATTGAGGGGATATAGTCTACCATATTTTTAGCTTATATTTTTAGTGAGTTCAAATTGAACTAGTTTGGCAGAATAAAGTAATTTCCCAGAATCAACAGCAAGCCACCTGCCAAAATCACATCCACTCTCAAATGCCACCTGCTTCTCAAAGCACTCCGAGTTAGGTCTTTGAACCTGTGCCTTCCCAGTGCTGACCATTCCTGTGTCTGCTCTCATGTGAAGTGACCAACTATGGGTTATGGTCAGCCTAGGAAGATGTCTGTTCCTCCCAAGGATGGGACCCAGTTTTCACTGGCTTGTTTTTTTCTATATAATAAGCATGGGAGGGGCAAATGGCGGGAGCCAGGCAAAACATCCTGCACTGATGGAGGATGGCAGAGGGAAAGGAAATTAAGGAAGAGTCAGAGAACTGGGTTTAGTGGAAGCTTTGCTACCGTATTGTTGTAAGTGTCCCCAATGCGACACTGAATTCTCTGAAACTTTGTTATGTCTTCTTTATAAGGCCACAATGAGATGAGCCGGCTTTGAGGCTCCCACAAACCTAAGGTACTGACATTTCCTGTTTTATGCTATTTTTATCTAAAGTGAGGTGCTAAGATAGAGGTGCAGGCAGACCAAAACATGTTCAAAAATGAGTATCGGTTATGTGAACGATTCCAAGGTAATGAGTATCTATTCTGTTTTGAGTATGAAGGATGGTAAGGATTCTTTTACATAAACATGGAATTCAGGATAAGGAGTTTATTGAAATGTATCCGTACATAATGTCTCAGGGGAGACACAAAACCAGCAGAAGAGAAATAATCCATTTAGACTATTCTAAAAACTGCAAGGCACATTATCTGAAAAATAAATATAGATTCAAATTTTAGTCTTTGAATTTTACCTTTGAATTTTGGTGATTATTATTATTGTTGTTATTATTATTGAAATTGCATCACATTCTTTCTCCACATTTTCTTATCAGAATAACTTGGAGTCATCCCTGAAGAGTAATGTCTTTTAAAATAATATTACATGAAGTGTATTTTTATTATGTAAAAGGCTGGAACCCTTTCACAGGTGTTGAGTTTCAGTTCCAAATTGCAGAACCTTCTCATGAGTTAAAGCAGAGTTGGCAGGTACTTAATTGTATTTGTTGGGTAGGGCACGCTGTACCAAATTATTTTATGGTTGGGTCCTCTATAATTTATTAAGACCATTATAATATCTTGCATGATCTTTGTTTATATACAGATAAACATTTCAGTTCTCTCTGTATTGATTGTACTAAATCTGCAACATAAATCTAGTAACCCAGTCAACTCTGCAATCTGTTTTTATCAAGATTGACACTTCATCTATCTTCTTGGGGACTGAGAAAGAAGCTCAGTAAATTTCAAGGCAAGGCTCCTTTTGCCTTGCCTCTTAAATGAGGTGGAATATTTACCAGATGAAGTCACCCTTTAAACAACTGAACTAGTCCCAGTGTCCAGCTGTTGAGGTGAATGTAAGGCAGAGGTTGTCTTTGACAGCTTTGTTAATGTAATGCTTTTATTTTTTCCATGCTGGTAATTCAGGTATAATTGAGATCTAGTGTTGAGCTTTAAATATGTTTTTAAGACTTGAAAAGGAAGCTTGATGAGGCGTGTACTGCAGTATAACCTCTCAATTATTCACACATTTATATGACTGTAATCACCAAGGCCTCTCATTGTAAACATTATGAACACTTTTATAAGCAGACATTGATATGAGTTAACAGACAGTGAATTACAACTCAAATGAAGAAATTGCAAACAGTAATATAAATATGGTCAGGGTCATCAATTATAATTAACATCATTGTGCATTTCTAAAGTCTCTGATGCTGCATTTTTGTATTAACTAATTTCTAAAACTTCAACGCAGACATGCTTGAGAGTAATGCTGGAAATCTAATACTACTCTGGCTTAGCTGAGGACAAGGAAAAGCCTTTTTTTCCTGCCCTACTCTTTTAAATTCAGGTTACTTAGAAGTTCTCTGTCTAACATTCAGCATGATCTAATAGCTGTGTTTAGCAAGGTGTCCAAAAAATTGAAGTCTGCTAGTAGGGCAATAACCAAAAAAGAAAGAAAATCCTGCAAGAATGTTATTAGTGACCTTTATTTCATCCTTTCTTTCCTTCTTGCCTATAATTGAGTCATTCAACAAATGTTAATTGAGTCAACTTGTGTCAAGCACTGAACTAGGTTGGGAAACAATTCTAGTATATAATCTCACTGCCTTATAGGACTTGGGTTCCAGTGAAAAGGCCAACAGGAAGTACAGAGGGAGAATGGTTTGTCAATTGGGGATTGGTTTATATAATGTGCATCATAGCGACCAGCTATGCATCACAGTGACCAGCCATTTCTAAGAGACCAGAAGTACCTGGAACTAGAACAGGAACTGTTACCTGGGCAACTAAGAAACCGAAGTGTACTGGCCAGAGGGGCCATTTTCTGTTACACCAGGGCTATCAAGGAAGATCAAAGATATTTTCAAATTAGTTCTTCCTGAATGTAATTCATTAGGTCATTAAAAAGAAAAGAGGAATGGTTGCCATGCATTGTGTCAGAATGTCTGGGTGACCCACTTTCTTTTCTTTTGCTGGTACTTTGACAGTAAGGTTGTGAGGTAGGAGGCTGCTGTTCATTTTTGTTTCTCTATGGACATGTGCCAGCTCTCCACAGTGAATGCAATCATTATGTACTGCAAACATGTACTGATAAACTTTTTTTTAAAAAAAGGCATAGTTAGGGAGATGGTGGAAAAATAGTAAGGGACTAGGCAATTGCTTAAAGCGATACTTTAAAGACAAACTGAAGACGGGCTTGCTGTGCAGTTTTCTTATTTGTCAAAAGCTCTTGGGAGCGGCAGTAACAGAATTATCAATTTGTATCTCAGATGACCCAGGGAGATATATGTGTAGCTTCTGCCATAGGTTGAGGACTGTATGGAGTACAGTTCATGGTACAGCTAGTAAATGCATGTGTGCATAATTATCATAAATAATCAACAAGAGCACAATGGGACTGGAAAGTCTTTCCTCCCTTGTTCCCTTTCTCCCCTACTCCTTCCTTCCTTCCCTCTTTTCTTTCTTTCCTTCCTCTCTTCCCTCCTTCTTAGAGTTATCCCTGAAGAGTAATGTGGTGCGGGGGCTTGAACTCGGGGCCTTCACATGGAGCTTCGGTCCCGGGCTTTCTTCCACTTTTCCTTTTAAGTTGCTAAGTTTCCCGGGATGAGCTCCAACTTGTGATTCTCCCACCTCCACCTCCCAGAGTACTGGGATCACAGGTGTAGGCCATCGTGTCTGGCTTTGAATATTTTTTTTACAAATCCCTCCCCTCTAAGGAGAGTTGAGAACCCCAGACTGAGGGTGGCTGATGAAAGACTAATAATGAAAATAGCAGCTGATATTCCATTTTCTGACAGGGAGATTCTCTGTCTGGGCCTCAGCTGGCTGTTGATCCTCTTCTGTGTCACCCTCACTCCTTTGGTGAACTCTTGTGACACAGTCATTTCCACCCATGATGGCTTTGACATCATCTTTCCACATTTCTTTGAAGTACGGTGTTGCTCTTTAGCTGTCTGGTTTTTAGCCGATTTTATTTCCGAGGGTACCTTTCTCTAAACACTTCAGTCTGAAGAGTGCTTGTTGCTTGTGTCTCGTTACTTATTAGCAGGGAATGCCTTCCCCTTTTCTTTGCACTCCTAAAATTTGAGGTTTTTGTTTTCTTTTAATAAAAGGTGCAAGGGAGAAGACCTTCTTCACAATAGTTTCCAGATTGAAGTGTTAAAGCAGGCCCTTATTGGTGGGAAACACAGCCACCATGATATGTCCTATGTCTGCTCTTCTGTCCTTGCTGGTGTTGTGGTTGGCTGTTTTTATGCCCTCCCTGTTGTGAGCTGCCTTGGACATTTTCCCTTTTGGTCCTACTGAGTCAATGACTCTATTTTCCAGCAATATTGAAAGTAGAGTCATTCCAGGGTAGATTTCTGGGACACCTATGATCTGAGGATGGTCTGTCCATAGGCTTGCTGATGACCCACAGCAGGGGCATCTGAGTGAAAAAGAGGTGATAGCCTCTCTTTGCTGTCTTGTTAGAATTTAGAACTGGGGAAACTCCAAGACTGGACAGGTTAGCTTTGGAGAGTGATTGTAAAGGTTTCCAGGTAGACTTGGAGCCAAGGCAGTAATGATAGGCTGAAATCATGAGGACGGGGACAAAGAGAATGGGGAGAAATAAAGCAGAGATGCCTGAGAATATGTGAGTCGGTGGTCAGTGCAATCCCTGAGGGAGAGGGAGAGAGACCAGTAGATACATAGACACACACACAGACACAAGTTCATATGCAGATGCATAACAAAATCCTGGTTGCTTTGCTTTCTATCTTCAGGTTACCCTTGTCTCTTACCTTGGGACACCCTCAGTGAGCCTTCTCTTTCCTCAGGACCAAATGAGTCTTGAAAAATGCTGGTGAAATTTGATGAACTCTGGTTGGATATTGTGGCATTATGGTTGGTTGTACTGCACCAATCAAAAAGGAATTAATGAAAAATGAGCTGACGGTTTTGTTGCCCTCTGGCTACCGTTTCCCAGGCATCAAGATTTCTTTCAAATTCTTTAACATTAGGATGCAGTTCAAACTACCAGAAACGGATTTCTCCTTTGTTACCAAATCCTTCAAATAACCAGATACTATCACTATCAGAACTCAAAGGCCTATGTTTTGTAGTCCTTTATTATTTTATTTTAATGAATGTTTTTTGAAACTAGTAGGTTGCTATACTGTATAATATAACAATTGGCTGTGACACAGTTTTGTACCAAATGCAGGGTCTGAAAACTGCCAGACACTTGTGTTTCAGCGTCATACATAGTGTGCAAGATGTCATTCAGCTACTCTTGGCATGGAATGCCACGTTCTGAAGTTGGCTGAGTGTGGAAGTATCTCCTTGGATTAGAAGGAAAGAACTATGTCTGAGAGTGTTTACATATATAAATATCTTGCTATTCATTTGTGTGATTGCTTCTCTGAGGAATATGGTTTGGCCATGGGTATAACAAAGCTTTTATTTTGGCAAGTGTAGAATATCACTCATAAGTAAGTCAGTTCTCCCCAAACAAGATGCTATATAAAATTTAAAGCACTCGTATTCACTCCCATGTTTTTCCTACATGGTGTTTCTCTTCTTTTATTGGCTTGCCATGTGTTTGCTATTGTTGTTTTTTTCCTTCTTTGGTGCTCCCCTCAGTTGCCCTGGTAACAACAGATGACTCAGATTGGAGTGGAACATAATGCCATCTGTAAGCTAAGATGAATATCTTCTAGGAACATAGTATAAGTGGTTCACTGGAAGACAGGCATTCCTATGAATTACTAATACTTATGCATTTGGTTTGTGTTGTCATCTATGTTTCCTTCTGCAGCCCTCCAACTACACACACACACACACACACACACACACACACACACACACATCCTAATACTGAGTTGAGTTGGACACTGGGTTTTGTGTTTAGTCAATGAGAAGAAAAAAGCTCCTGGGGTAGGATAATTCCCATGGTAGTTTTTTCCTTGATAATTTGTAACTACAGTAGGTAGGCATACTGGATGTGGTGCTAGAGGCAGCCATCGTACTGTGCTGAGATATTGCTTCACTCATTAGCACTGTGAGAGTGCCATGAAAGGGTCCATGACCTAGAGCCCATCTTGCTTTAATAATGGCTTAACACTCGTAAAAGATTTTTAATGGCTACATGAGGCATATTTAAATATTAAATGCCATTCCTCTTTGTTGATTCATGAACCCCAATGAATAGGACTCTGTCGCTTCCAAAGTTGGGGAAATGTGCCTGGCTTCTCACGCCAGTAAGTGAACCAAACAAACCCACAAACAGAAACACCTCAACTCTGCCCTGCTAACCTATTTGCAAACCTGAGGGCTGTAGGCCTCCAGCTCTTGTTGGCTGCCTTGAGTTCTCAGACTTGGAAATAAAATTTGAATGTTCTTGGTACTTGTTTCCAATCTTGTGCTAGGAGAATGAAGAAAATATGGACACATGCCTATAATGAGACTTTCCCCTCTGAACACAGCTTTTGGCTTTTATCATCATTTAATTCCTTTGCTTTGGTCTTTCAATCACAGCATCACTGCAATAAGGACTCAGTGCTGATACCACGGCTATTTTCCCAAGGCTCCGTGGTAGAGCATAGTAACAGTCCATGAGAATTGATGCTGTTGGTTTAATTAACCCTCCACCCTCCTCAGCACCTTATTGCCTAATTGCGTGAAGGTCCAGTGTGGAGGACAAGACTCAAGAGAACTGTATTTGCTTTCCTTTCTGTCCTTATGGTGTGGGGGTTAGGCTGATTGTAGAGATGCTTTTATTTACAGAAGGGAAAATTGAGTTAGAGGGTGATTGCCTGTCATGAGTACAGCTGCCTGGGGGAAACAGGTATTCCCAAGTATGCTCCAGTAGAGAGCCAGGAGAGGTGAGCCCAGAAGTACTAGGGTTTGGCAAGTTTTGGTAGTATTTTTGAAATATCTGAGGTTGAACAGAGCCCAAATGACTTAACTTAAAGCACCATTTCTGTTTCATTTTCTAAAACCATGTACATGGAGGGAAATTGAATCTGCATTTGGGAATTGTTTCACTTTCATTCATGAAAATACTGCAGGGTACATAATAGATCTGGGTTCAAGAAACCTCTTGAGCTCTTTGATAAATGGTTTGTTGTTGTGGTTGTGGTCATTGTCCTTCGCCCCTTTGAATCTGAGAGTACAAGTTTACTTTGGATGAACCCAGTGGAGGACAGAGTTTACTGCTCAAGAATCACAGCCCCTGTGGGGAGAAAGATGTGTGTCTGTCATAAAGCAGTACTGGGGACGACCCTTCCAGGGAGCAACGCTCTCAGGAACAAGCCTTGGACATTTAAGGGATTTTCCATGAGACCCTCCAAGCACCCAGTTTGGTGTAGGCAGGATTTAATCTCTTTCGTTGCCACCACAACTCAAAGTTAATTCTAACCCACAAGTCAGTCCTAGGTCCAGATGTTTCTGAAGTTTATAACTCTCTTTGTTTAAAATTAATATTTGCTCATCATGAGGTTTTATTCATCAATTTTTATGGTAATGCAGAGCGTTGCAATTATCTTGATTATTGAGATTTGGGGCATCTTATGTTTTGTGCCTGAGCAAGTGGCCCAGGGGCCTCACACCCTGTCCTCTTTACTCTGGGTGGGGCGGGGCTTCACTCTGCGTGGGGCGGGGGTGCGGCTGAGCACTTCTGCTCCAGTTCGGCTGTGACTTTGGGCTCAGCAGAGCTTTCTTTCCCCGGGACCAGGTGGCCCATACCCAGTGTGTCTCCTCATGTGCCTTTTGTCACATGTGTCTCAGAGTTAGTGCTGAGGCCACAATCTGTGACTGCGTTCTTGTCACAAACCTGCCTGGATGCTGCAGGATAAGACCCAAGATACTCATTCCTAAGACATAACTTTGTTCCATCAAAATGATTATTTTGTTTTAATCTCATACACGTTAGAAGGATGAAACATTTCGTTTACTCTATTGTTCACCCCAGTGGTACCTAAGAGTAGATTCTAAACAAAAGGAAATGGAAGACGTGGCTTGAGATTACACAAGGGCTTGTCAAACTTTAAAGTTCAGACCTTTATGATCACAGTGCACGGCTTAATAATAGCCATTGCCAGCAATGACTGAAAGGTGCCAGATCGTACCTTGAATGTCATCTTAAGTACATTGTTTCATTTAATTCTTGTAACAGCCTCATGTTGGAACTATTATAATGCCTATCTTACAGATTAGAAAATAGGTTTAATGATGTCAATGTCTCCAAGATTGCTCAGCCAGGCAAGAGTAGAACCCAAAGCTTTCTAACTCAAAGCTCTGCTCCTTGTCCATTGTACTATACAGGAGGTATAGTATAGTATATTATACTATACTATACCTCCTGCCCCACAGTACACACGCCAGGAAAAAATCAGTTTCCATCTTGTATGAGCATGCTGGTAACAGTATCTTCCACATTAAGACAATGAGTGAATAAAATGGAATAATGCTTTCATTAAAATTTTGACCTCTGTGTCTGTTCAGATTATAATATAAAATAAATCCTTGGTATCTAAATCAAAGCACACCCAGGCTCTTTTCCCTTCCAATGTCCTGGGCTTCGTAATGCTTTTCTTCTAGGGATCAGAAGCCAAGTGTAGCAGAGCAGCTGTTCCTGCTCTGGTTTCTGCAAGAGTAGATAGAGGAGGACAGATAGCAATTTACTGTAAGTGTTTTGGGATGGGTTGATGGATAGGGAGTGCTAAAGCATTCACATTCATTTGGCATTGACAAGAATGCCTGTCTGCTGTCCTTAAGCCTTGGATCTGGACCTACAAATCATTCTTTGCTGGCTCCTGCTCTGATCGTGCTGTGCACCCAGTAAGGAACTCCTGGCAGATCTGCCCAGTCATTCTCCCCTGGGCAGGCTTTTCACCTGCCCTCCTAAGCTCTCCCCAGACAGCTGCTTCACCCGGTGCCTGCATCTATGGACTTGGGCTTTAGAGAACATGGTGCCGTGAGCCCTGCCAGGTCCTGCCCTTGTGCTTACACCTGACCTTGGGAAGTTTCAAGCACAGCTCTTTAGGAAGAGCTCTTGGTTAAAGAGGCGGCTTGATGGGCTGGGACTGAAAGCTCTGGGGCCTGTGTCCAGGACTTGTTATGTAAGAGAACTTCCAAGAGAGGATAGGACATAGTTTTCAACAAATAAATACGGCAGAAAGGCTACATGTACTAGTGCCACAGCTGGGAAGCAACTATGAGCGATGAATTTCTCATGCTAACAAATCCAAGCTCTTTGGAAAACAGATGCTGAGCTCTGGGACTGGCACCGGATCAGAGATGGAAGGGTATCTAGAGACCATTTGTTCATAAACACAGCTGAGGGCCAGCAACCTGCTTTCCTGCCCTGCCTGGGCTGCACTGACGGCTCCCATCCATGCAGCATTTCCAGGAGGAAGGAAACAGACATGCAAGGCTTCTGTAGCCCACGCTCTAGAGAAATAATTAAACAGTTTTTCTTAACCTCTTGAACTTTTCATTTATTATTGCCATCCATTATGTCTACCTTCTCAAATCACAGAATCCCAAAACTGAGCTGCGGGGTCAAGGGTTTATTGTTTAATGGAGATAGAACATTTTGTAAATTGCACGAAGTCACAATGTTTATAATAGAAGCTTCTGGTGTACTGACTCTTTTCCATTTAACAAACAGAGAGCTTTGACATGTGTTCTTCCTACATAGCAAGAAATCTGGGTAAGTGCAGTACTGGCATGAATGCGTTACCAAATCCTTCCTGTAAACTAAGTGACATCTGCAGTCAAATGAAAACATTCCTTCCCCTAAATACCAGGAAATGCTAAAAGTATCGCTGTTCTTCTAAGGTCATGCTAAAATGAAGTTTTGGCTTTTAGAACACAGGGAAGGGATGAAGAAGGCCAACATTTTTGTCCAATACACATTTGCTGCTACAAGTCCTTGGGGGAAAACCTCTTGTTTCAAATGTGAACATGTGTATGGAGAATTTTCCCTTGGATTTAACCTTTGAATGAGAAGTGTAAATATTTTAAGAAAATGTACTAATGTTAAAAAATATTCCTGTTGTCTTTGTTTTTACTAGAATTTATACTTTCAAGTCAGAAGTGGATTTGCTTGAAATAAAGCAAACAACCTCAAAAATGTGCTCAGCCAAAATAACCAATGTATAAATACCTAAGTTGAACAAAATATGAATATTCTTCAGTGAAAAAAGTAACCAAGAATTTTAAGTCCTTCGGACATGATAAGAAAGAATGTCATAAACCTAAATTTTTAACCCTTTATGTTGGAGATCTAATCAATACTTTTAAAGGAAACAAATGTTCATGGAACATTCTCTTAGAGTTCTTTTTGGGACTTCATTAAGTTAAAGCGACATTTTTTTTTTTTTAGCTACATACATTCTTTATGACTACAGGTCTAGCCGATGAAAACCGTTGTGAAAGATGACTTTTTCATCACTAGTTAGCATACCTGTTTTCCCGAGTCTTAATTGGTTTACAGTACAGGACGTACTTTTGGCCCCAGTTTATGAGATAAAAGCATGTACAACGTTTACATTTTATATTAGTAGTGATTCGGGAAGGTTTCCCTGCGAAGGTGCCCCCTCGCAAGCTGCTCAGTCTATTTTTTCATTGTCTAAGTTTCTAAAAGAATTCTACAGTGTTTAATATTTGTTCCAATGTGCTCATTTGCTTACTCTGGGCCCCAGTACTGGGACTCGGGCTGGCCATTTCTGATTAGCCAGCAGGTGTCACTGTGGGTTTGACCCAACTGACCGTGGAAAAGAAGGACTGACGAGGCAGAGGAAGAGGGAAAAAGGGGAAAATGAAAGCAGGTTCTTGGAGAAAGAGAAGAAACTAACTAAAAATATCTTGTTTTCACTCCCCTTTTTTTAGGATCTCAGAGTTTTGTAGTACCTTCCCAGCTCCTGTAGACCCACCCAGAAATGAACTCACACAAGATCTATTGACGCTGTATGAGTAATAGAAGGTAACTTTACTGTGTGAAATAGCAAAAGAAATCAGGAAAGCTGAGGATTGGATTCGCATAGCCTACTCCTAATTTCTGAAGCCCCATCCCTGTGCTATTCATCCGCAAGAACCATAGGCAGGTTTGCTTAACCTCAGAAATATACAGTGTCTTCCAGTTATTGGTAGATCATAAACTCATGGCCCACAAAATGATTTGACCCTCCCTAACCTCAGTGATGAAATAAATTCTATTTTGATTTTTGAATACGTATCTTAACCTGGAAATTTTTTTCTTATATCTCCCAAAGATCTGTATCACTTTTTCAACAAAGCTACCGTATATATTCTGAGTGCATGGAATTTCTTAATAAATAAAATTTTCAATTGGTAAAATTAACATATTTCTTGAACAACTGTCAACTTTAAGAATAGATGACCATAAAAACTCCCTGCACATAGAGGAATTCACAGCTGGCCTAATTTGAATAACAGGCTGTAAATTGATTTCTTTGTTTTTTTTCTTTTTGGTTTGATATGTGAAAACAATGTCCATATTGTTGGTGCTGAGAGCAGGCAATTTGTTAAGAAAAGATACAGGGCTTGATTTCTCCAAATAAGGCTTAACACATGTTTCAAACCTAATTTAGTCAAGTTCTGAAAAAACAAGGCAGAGAAGGGTTGCAAAGAAATGTAGAAATGCTTCTACATTCTGGAGAGTTTATGTGCCCCTGGGACCATCCTGCTTTTCTTGCCACCTGCCACACACCAAGGACCAGCATTTCACTTTGAGGTCATAGCTCCTCACTGCTGGAGTCTGAACCCAAGAGGGTGAAAAGCAGGAACAATTTCAGCTTGTGAACATCCTGCAGTCTCTGATTTTAATTCTCTCACCTTTATGTACATTAAATTCCCCAATGATACAATAGTGCTGATTCTAATTTAAAAAATAAAAATTTATTAAAAGTAAAATTAAAGTTCAGAAGAAAGAAATGGTTTAAAATTTTTAGGCTCCCAAAGAGTTAGAAAACTGAACGACAAATTACAAATACTTAGTTACAACCTAGATTAAGTCATCTCCTGAGGAAGAAAAGTAACTGCAGTGAGCTGATTTAACTCTGCGGGAGGAGACACAGAAGTCCAATGGATGGCTTGTGACTCTTAGTAAAGTTCTTTAGGAAATCCATGCAATTATATCACATATATCCCTTTCTCAATTCTTTTTTTTTTTTTTTTTTTTTCCGGGACCGGGGATCGAACTCAGGGCCTTAGTGCTTAGCGGCAAGCACTTACCCCACTGAGCTGTACCTCCAGCCCGCCGTTCCTTTTTTTTTTTTTTTTTTTCCTTTCTCAATTCTTAAAAGCGGTTTCATTTGTGCATAAGAGCATGTCGTTAATGTAACACCATTCTCTCTGGTGCTTCGAGATCAGGACTCACTTTTGCTTAGGCTTTCTGGCAGAACCTGTAGGAATCATAGCAACAGGCACCATAAGCACAAGCAGCTGAAGGGCGTGGGGTGGGGTAAGTAGGGAAAGAAAGAAGAGGGGCATGTTAAGGTGTAAAAATATTTATCCAGGGTAATGGAACATCAACATTTTCTTTTCAGTTAGATGTATACATCTGTGAGGAATGGAATCTTTGGCCATTGGTTTACCCTTTGGAATAACCGTTTCCATGACGACTTCTTAGACTGTTAAAAATAATAGTACTCACAATTTCCTTTGAGCCACTATGCCCTTTGTGTACTGTGGTTGCTACTTGGCCCTGACCATGTATGTCTGGGTGATTTGTTTATGTATACGTTTGTGTGTGCACATACTCGTGTATCATCCAATTGGAATCTAATTTCTCTGGAACAAGAGTGGCATGTTATATCTCTCTTATGAATTAAAACTCCTGTCTCAGTGCAAAGCATTGGTGGGGGCTCAATGAATCTTTGCTGAATGAATGAAAATTACAAAGGATACTTTTGTTTGGCAAGGATTGGTAATGCTAGATTACTTTTATGTAGTTCATATAAATAATTCACTTCTTGTGGTTCCATATCCTGATGTGAAAATTATGCATTTACTATGTTTTCATAGATATTAATGGGGCCTTTTAAAAAGAGAAATTGTTTCTATGTTGGTGGTCTTAAGCCTGGTACTGAATGAAAAAGACTTGAACTAAATTTTAATTGTGGAAAGAATAAAACTGAATGCATTGGTTTGTCAAAGCTTAGTAGTTTATGTGTGCACATCATTTTTTCCTATTATTTCATAAAAAAACAACAAAATACCCTAATTTTCTTTAATTTCATTATTCAACATATAGAAGAAAATAGAGGGAACCTAAGGGTTAGAAGTGGCTAATCTGTCACTGAGATATTTTCCTTCTTTAACATCAACCCTGTTTTTGTTTAAAAAGTGCAGTTTAAAAATGAAACTATAAATATGATGATCTAATTAGAAAATTTAAAGAAGAAATATTGTATTTATGCTTTGGTACATCAGGTTTAGTTATTATGAGCCAGATGGTATTATGTTTCTGTTGGGAAAACATTTTTAGAAGCTATTTAAAGAATTATAGAATGAGGCAAATCAAATCATTACTTATACTATTTTTTTAGGATGGGGGCAGTGGAAGGAAAATGTGCAGAAAAGACTAATGTTTATGTATAATGATTTCATTATCATATTTCTACTCTCTTTGTCATCCAGGGTAAACTCTGAGGACATGTCATGAATTCCTGAGCCCCAATAAATCTGTGAGTGTCAGACTCTGTGTGTGGGTAAAATGGATAATTTTCTGACCTTTAGTAAGCTTTCACTAGAGCAAAGGAAGTCCCTCAACATAATGCTTCCCCACTACAAAATACTGGCAGGAAGCCAAAACATGCCCTTTGGCAAACCTCCAGTCTGGATGGCTTTCCTGCAGCTAGAAGACATTCATGAATCTGCCCAGCACTGTGATTTTTTTCCCCCCTCCTTCGGAAAGTCTCACGGAAAGACCTTTCCAGTGTGTAACCTGCTGAGGGAGATGTGAGAACACATTAATCACAGGTTTCTTCAAAAGAAACTTGGGACTGTCCTGCCCTACTTTACCAGGTCCCTCTCTCTGCTCAGTGTGAGCTGCAAGACGGTCACAAAAATGCTGGCAAATAAGTTAGAGAGGGTTCAGCTGAAAACTGAGGTTACGGTAAGAACAAAATTAGTAGGTTCTGACCCTCGGGCGTGAAGTTTGACTACGGTTAGCTTTGCGTCTGAAGAATAAAACTGATAGCTCTGAAATTGCATGAGTAACTGTGTTTTTTTTTTTTCTGTTTAGTAAACTTCATATGAAAGTTGAAATTATTCCTCTCACTGTTTGTAATTAACTGTGTTTTCTTCTTAAATTATTCTAAGCTAGAACTCTCTTGAAGTAATACGTGGTTAGTCTTCTAGTCATCAGCCTTGGAAGTGAAACGCATTTCCTTTCCCCTGCTATTTCATCATGTCTGCTGTCAAGTAAGTAGACACTTTTGGAGAGTAGTAGAAATTTGGTCACTGGTATACAACCAACTTCTCTGAAATTTTTCCTTTCTCATATGGATATTCATAATGGGATCTTTCCCTTTTAACACACACACACACACACACACACACACACACGCATCGTTTTGGGATTTCTCAGAAATGCTTAGGTAATACTTAATCCTTTTCATGGGATGTGGGCATCTCACTATCACCTTAATGTTTATGCAATTTAACTGGATTTTCACACATGTTTATGGGTAATTTTTGTCTTTTAGAAATGGCAGAATCAAATGAAAAATTTTGAGGTCCTCCAATGAAGTACTGGCCTGGAATAGACTTATTTTCGGAGAAAATGAATAAAGTTAATGGTTCAAGAATACCATAGGATTTTTCTTTTAATATTCAGGTGCCTGGGTAGTTGAAATTTGCTACATTTCTAGGAGCTGAACGTAACTCTATATTTTGGTATTATGGCAACCATTCCACACATTCACTCTATCAGCCTTGCTAATTCATACAATTCCTTACTCTGCCCAGTGTATTTTTCTCAGCTTGGAATTTGCCAAGTTTATGTGAGCCCAATTCACCCCTTGGACCACAGATACTTGCGTCTACTCCCTCAAGTCTCCTGCCTCATCCCAGGTCTAAGAGAGACTCAGATGTCCCAATTCTTGTCCCAACATCCCAATTCTTGTTACCAGTTCCAGTGGGAATGACACATTTTGCTTTAAACCAGAATTATTTGTTCATGTGACACCCAACCAGAAGCCCAATTTCTTGACACTAAAGACTAGGGCAAAGTGGATGTAGCTGGAAAAAGACTACAATTAAAAACTAATATGATAAAACAAACTCTAAATGACATGAATATTGATAATAACACCAAAAATGAAGTGAGGCAGATTCCATGCCTGGAGGCTGCACTCTGGCTTTTATTAATTGCTTGTGGCTTTTCTTTGTGATCTGGTGGCACTGGTACTTCCTTCTCCTGCCTCCCTGCTGTGCCAGATGCCGGGCTGGATTTCCCAGATCTCCCATGAGGCATACAGGACTTATCCTGGATGCTGGGAGGGCTGGTGGACTTCTTTCCAGAATGGCCCCCATCCAATTTTTGGTGTTGGAATATAAAAGCCTTATGTACTTCCTTGTCTGATTCAGAGAAACTCTTAAGGATTTGTCCATGGGCAGACTCAGAGCAGGCTTCTCATGTTTTTAATGGGACTGTGGTGCAGCTCTGCTTCTGCCTGGACCAAATCCTGTGTCCTGTTCTCCTCTTCCCTTGCACAGTGGTTTCGCCGCAGTGGCACTCGCAGTAGCCTCCTGCATGCTGTTCTCCATCTGAGGGCTCACTTCCTCAGGCTACTCGCCTTGGCTTCTCCCTGTACTTTCTCGGGAATCATCATTCTACCAGACTGAGCCACGCTGAATTTCCACCAGCCAGGCAAGATGCAACTTCCTCTAAACTTACAGATGGGGCCCTGTCACATGTCTTACCTTGGGAAGGAATGGCAGGAGTGTCCAAGCAGGAACTAGATACTCAGACCACGAACAGGCCAGGAAATGTCAAGTGACATCAATGGTAAAGGGGCAGCTTGGTATCAAAGAGGCAAAACAGATTAGAATAACAAGGTGGGGAGACAGGCTGTTACCAACAACAGAAGAGAGAAACACGGCAACATTAGTGGTAAATGGTCTTACAGGAGTGCAGGACTCACTTGTTAGGAAAATGATGTTGAAGGTGGCTGTATCTCTTTGCCGTGCTAGGAAAGAATTTGGAGCACTAACCAGGGTTAATTCATTATTTGAGAAATGATTGGCAGGAGCGGCACCTGTGACAGGAAGATGTAAAACCAGAAGCGGAAATTTGCTTAGAAGGCAGCAGTGTGAATCCCTTTCAGAACATCTAACTTCTTCAATGGAAGTGTTAACTGTAGTGTGAACTGTAAGGCAGGCTGCGTCATGTCAAATTGCCTGTACATAGCTATATTTGACCTATACAAGTGATAAATGCAAATAGCTCAGACTTATGTGTTAATGTAATGTCTTCCCCTGCTGCAATGCAGATTTTATTTTGTTCACATCGCTGTACCGCAATATCTAGAACAGTGTCTAACAAAGCATTGTAGCAATCAATAAAGGTTTTAGATGAATTAACTAAGAAATGAATAACATAGTTCTCAAACATTTGGGACCATAATTTATTGTAATTACTTAGAATTTTTAAAATTATGAATAACACAATTCCATTTTAGATTAGGTGAGCAAAGAGGAGAAATCATTGGCTCACACAACTGCAAATTCCAAAAGTATCTGGTTTCAGGTATAGCAATTTCTGGGAGCTTGACCAGTATCATAACGATGGGCTCTCTTGCCATCATGCAGCTTAGTCTGTTTCTGTACTGGCGTTGTTCTCGGGTACGTTTTCTCAGTTCAGAGATTCTTAGTGTCTCCAGGCGTAGAGTCACTAGCTTAGCTGATTTCGGGGAAAATCCAAGTACATCTTTTCCAATAGTTTAAATCAAAACTCCTTCACTTGGAATCTCGCAGAATTTACTGTAGCTATGTCTGAAATACCGAGCAGGGATCAGGTCCACCTCAGTCAGCTGGGCTGCAAATGAGGGAGCTATTGGTTTCTTGAGGGAGAATCTTGGTGCCAAAGTAATTATAATAATAGGTGAGACTCATTAACCACTTATCTCCAGCCACTATTCTGAAGGCAACTCTATAAGCAAAGCACTATTATTATCTCTCTTTTATTACTTTCTTGTGTCATTAGTACATGTTAACAGTACACAATGAACACATTTATTGTGAGAAGTTGGTAAATATACATATCCCATCCTAGCCCTTTTTATTTATTATCTCTATTTTATACTCAAACGGAAGTAGAGACAGGAAGTAACTTAACTCAAATGCACCTAACTTGGAAGTTAGAGCCAGAATGGAAACATAGACAATCCACACTCAAACCTATGAAGTGACAGCCAGTTCCTGTAACCATCGCACTCTGCTACTTGTAAACGAGCATAGGAAGAATGGAAAATATAGATACCCACTCTAGCTTCATATCAGTCCAGTGACCTGGTAGCTCTAAGTTACAGTGGCATAGAGAGAGTTACTGGTTCACTTGTTTTTAGAACATTGGCAAGGAGAGTTTTCTGAGACTCTGTCCCAGAAGCTCTTTTCCAGTTTCTAAGAAAATAACTTCCCACAGCCACAGGTCCTTCCTTTTGGTTTCCTCCAACATCTTTCTCCACTGCTTGATGATTTCCACTAGTTAACTGGGTTTCATTCAAACATTGGTTTTTCTTTAGAGCATCTTCAGGGAACTCAAAAAATACTCTGTGGTTATTTCACAAATATTTTTCAATAATGAGTTGTATTATGTTTATGTACCACCTAGCTTTGACACTAAGGAAGGTTTGGGGTATGTTTGTGTCATCCACACTCTGACTGGTTCTCTGGAAGCTGGATTTGACCTTCTGATAAATGCCAAACCACCTCTGTGGCTCTGCCGTTCCTCAGCCGCCTCCTCCAAAGGCAGCTGCTAACGGCTAAGTCGTCATGGAGCCTCAGCTGTTCCACTTTCCCTTTGAAATGGTGGATGTGCTTGGATGAAGGATTATCTGGGGGAATAGAGAAAACGGAGGTCTTGAAAGTCGAGTGGCCCCTTTGGTGCGGATGGAACTTGTTTTTGGTATAAAATATCTGATCAGCTTTACTTTCTGTAGAGTGGGACTGAAATTAGATGAAGGATGTATGTAAAAATTCTTTGCCAGAAGCCTCCAGCTTGGCTGACCCATGCACATGCTGCTATAAGACAGGTGGATGTGATCGCATCTTCTCTGCATGTGTTCCTGTCTCTTCCCTGTGCCAAAGTATCTCCTGCTTCTTCTGACTTTCTGTTTTCTCGTAGCGTTAGCTTTTGCCCAGGAGCTGCCTCTGGCCTAGCTCAGCTTGACCTGATAGTTCTCATGCTTGCTGTGGCTAAGTGACCTATCTCCATTAGTTCAAAGTCTTAAGGCTCTGATGGGTGTTCCCAGAACATGAATGAATTCCATGTGACATCAGTAAGTTCCTCTCATCCTGGTAGCTGTGGCAGAAGCAGGATCATGTCATACCTAGGACTGTTCCTTCAGGCTTGTGGCTGGGAAGTAATACCGAGGGAGGTTATATGTGGGCAGGGGTGTAGGTGAGAGGAGGGGTGTGGAAATAACTACATTTGCTACATTATCCAAAATTGTCCTTGTCATAGAACAAAGTAATTTCTTTTTCTTTTTTTTTTTTGGTGGCACTGGGGATCGAACTCAGGACCTTGCGCTTGCCAGGCAGGTGCTTATGCCACTGAGCTATATCCCCAGCCCAAACAAAGTAATTTCTTGACTGGAATACCCACAGGGAAAACACAAAGAAGCTGGTTTTCATGGTGATGATCTGTAGGTCACAGTTAATTGTAAGTGATTCTGAATTCTCATACCGACTATGCCACATTCTTGGTGATTACAGCCAAAGACCATGCCCCCCCCCCGTGGAATCAGCACCCAGTGGCACATTGTAGGCTCCATCATCAGCTGGGTTGCTCTTTGCCCAAGGTGGATTGACCTGTCTGTTGGTGATTACAGTAAAAGACCAACTACAGTTAGTGTGTTTTCTGCTTTTTTTGAAAACAAGCACCCGACTATGATAGATAACCCACTTCCACAATCAGAACACTGGGCTATTCCTAATATCTTTTGTAAAAAAATTTTTTCCTGAATTTTATCATTACATACAACTTTACACTATAGAAAAGGATAATATAAAAATAGTTTTGTAATATAACAACCACTATTAGATTGTTAGAGGAGAAAAAGGAGTATAGATTGGCTTTTTGGTGGCTGCGGTGCGGGGCAGACTCGGAGCCCACGCTCCTCGGGCAGGCTGCGCTAATTCGGGCTGCGGACCAGGGACCCGTTCTGGTCCCGGTCCCCGCAGCCGGCGCCCTCCTTGGCCTGAAGCCCGCGGCCGTGGCGGTGTGTGCAGCACAGTGGAACGCAGCACCTTGCTCCCTCCCCCAGGCCCGGAGCACGCAGGCATTGCGGCAGCTGCCATCAGCGGCCTCTGTGAGAGTGCCAAGGAGGCAGAGAAGTGCCAGGGAGTGCCGGATCGTGGCGAAGCACGAAATATTAGCAATTTGGGGCCCTCCTGCCCGCACGGATCCAGGGACGGGTGAGCTGATTGTGTGCTGCGACCGGATTTCTGAGTCGGGGAGAAGCTCGACCCAGGGAGGAACACCTGAGCAGCCCTCCCCCCTGCAAGATCCCCGGGACGGGTGAGTTGTTTGGGTGCCCCAACAGGATTTCTGAGTTGGGGAGAAGCTCCGCCCAGCAAGGAACATCCGAGCGGCCCTCCTGCCTGCACAGACCCTGGGATGGGGGAGCTGTTTGGGCACCCCGACCGGATTTCTGAGTCAGGGAGGAGCTCCATCCAGGGAGGAACACCTGAGCTGCCCTCTGCCTGCACGGACCCCGGGGCCGGCTAGCTGTTTATGCACCCCATCCAGGTCTCTGGGTAGGGAGTAGCTCAGCCCACAAAGCAGCATACGAACAGCCTTTTGAGTGGAACTCTCAGCAGAAAGCTTAAGGGACATTCTCCCAAAGAGAAGGAGCCATTGGAGCAGCCTTTGCAACGGACCTTTGCCTGGTGAACTGCCTGGGTAATTTATAGCTCAATATTTTGAATCTGATACCCAAAAATGGGAAGATAGAAGAACAAAACGCAGTCTCAGAACTCAACTCCACCCAGAACAAGTCCTGGATGTGAGGATACAGGGGAACTAGGAAGCCACATACCTGCAAGTTCTGAAACAATTGCATCCAAAATAAACAACTCCATCAGGCCATAGAAGAGATTAAAGCAGAAATAAACCACATACCTACAATGATCTCTCAGACAAAAAAAAAAAAAAATGAACTGAAAACTATAATGGAAGAAATGTTCCGTACACATAGAGAACAAATAGATAAAAGAATAGAAGAAAATAGGGAACAAATGGAAAGGTTCCAAGAGCAATTTAGGAATGAATTACCACGAATGAAACAGGTCCAAAGAGATTGCCAGGAATTGAAAACTTCCACTGAAAGTTTGCAAAACGGCTTAAATGAAACCGAAGATAGAATTTCAGATCTTGAAGACAGCATGGCAGCTAATGAGCATGAAAGGAAGGATCTCATAAAGTCATCAAAGATCCAAGAAAAATCAATCCAACAGCTGCAAGATGAGGCAAAAAGAAATACTATTCGAGTAATAGGAGTCAGTGAAACAGCAGAAGACAACACAAATGATATAAAAAGAATATTTGCTGAAATAATAGCAGAAAATTTCCCAAACAAGGTAAAAGATACTGAAGTACAGTTATTCGAGGCATATAAAACCCCAACGAGCCATAACCCAAAGACAACCACACACAGACATATAATAGTCAAGATCACAGACATCCAGCAAAAGAACACAATATTAAAAGCTGCTAGAGAGAAGAAACAGATCACCTATAAAGGAAAACCCATCAGAATCACAGCAGACTTCTCAAAGGAAACCATGAAATTAAGAAGAGCTTGGACCGAGGTATTACAGATTCTGAGACAAAACAGCTTCCAACCCAGACTGATGTATCCTGCAAAACTATCCTTCAAATTCAATGGAGAAATAAAACATTTCCACCACAAAGAACAACTGAAGAATTTCATGAGTGCCAAACCAGCATTGCAAAAAGCACTAAAAGATATTCTAGACAGAGAAAAAAATGACCACAATCTCAAGAACAACAATAGAAAGAAACCCTCAAACAGAACAAGTAAGTAAACAGATAGCAAAAGTAGGAAAACAACAAGTAAATAACATGACTAGAATAAGCCAACATATAACCATGATAACCATTAATGTTAATGGCCTCAATTCACCAGTCAAAAGGAAAAGATTGGCAGAGTGGATTAAGGAACACAATTCAACGATATGCTGTATATAGGAAACACATTTTACTCAAAAGGAAATCCACAGGCTGAAAGTTAAAGGATGGGAAACAATTCTCCATGCAACAGGTCCCCAGAAAAAAAGCAGGGGTAGCTATTACGTTTGCAGACAATGTAAATTTCAAACCAAAAACAATCAAAAGAGATAAAGAAGGGCATGACATACTAGCTAGGGGAAAGCTGCAAGAGGAAGAGATAACAATCCTAAACATTTATGCACCAAACAATGGAGCACCAAACTTTACAAGTCAAGTCTTAACAGACGTGAAAAATCAAATAACTAATAACACTATTGTAATAGGGGACCTAAACACCCCTCTGACGCAAAGAGACAGGTCAACCGGACAGAAACTCAGCAAAGAAATAACAGACCTGAACCAAAAGTGTGAACAAATGGACTTAGTAGATGTTTACAGAGTGTTCCACCCCACAGCATCAGAATACATATTTTTCTCAGCTGCACATGGGTCTTTCTCCAACATTGACCACATTTTAGCCCATAGAGCATATCTACCTAAATGCAAAAGAATTCAAATTATCCCATGCATATTATCGGACCACAATGCAATAAAATTGGAAATTAATGACAAAGAGAACTCCAAAAACCACATAAACACATGGAAATTAGACAACAACCTACTGAATAACCAATGGGTCACACAAGAAGTTAAAGGAGAAATTAAAACTTACCTACAAATAAATGAAAATGCAAGTACAACCTACCGGAATCTGTGGGATGCAATGAAAGCAGTCCTCAGAGGGAAATTTATAGCAATGAACTCATATATAAAGAAAACAGAAAGAGAGTAAATAAATAGCCTAATGCTACACCTCAAACTCTTAGAAAAAGAGCAACAAGCCAAACCAAAAGCCCAAAGAAGGGAGGAGATTATAAAACTCAGGGCAGAAATTAATGCAATTGAGATGAAGAAAACTCTATAAAAAATAAGTGAATCAAAGAGTTGGTTTTTCGAAAGAATAAATAAAATTGATAAACCCCTAGCTAACCTTATCAAAAAAAGAAGGGAAAGAACTCAAATTCATGCAATAAGGAATGAAAAGGATGAAATCACCACAGATCCCACAGAAATTCAAAAGATCATTAATACCTACTTTGAAAATCTTTACTCCCATAGGATAGAAAATTGAGAAGAAATGGACAGATTCCTAGAAAGGTACAAATTACCAAAATTGAATCAGGAAGACTCAAAAATCCTGAACAACCCAATATCAATTAACAAGATTGAAGATGTCATTAATAACTTACCAACAAAGAAAAGCCCAGGCCCTGATGGATTAACAGCAGAATTCTACAAAACATTCAGAGAAGATTTAATGCCAACACTCCTCAAACTCTTCAATGAAATAGAAAAGGAAACAACTCTCCCTAACACATTTCTGGAGGCAAGTATCATACTGATATCAAAACCAGAGAAGGACCCAAGAAAGAGAACTATAGGCCAATCTCTCTAATGAACATAGATGCAAAGATACTCAACAAAATACTAGCAAATAGAATACAGCTAATCATAAGGAAAATTATACACCATGACCAGGTAGGATTTATTCCAGGAATGCAGGGATGGTTCAATATTCGCAAATCAATTAATGTAATACATCATATCAATACAGCCAAAGACAAAAACCACATGGTCATCTCAATCGATGCAGAAAAGGCTTTCAATAAAGTCCAACATGCATTCATGTTAAAAACTTTAGAAAAAATAGGAATAGATGGCCTCTATCTCAATCTGATCAAAGCCATCTATGACAAACCAACAGCCAACATCATACTAAGTCTCCAAAAACAGAAAGCTTTCACTTTAAAGTCAGGAACAAGACAAGGATGTCCATTGTCACCACTCCTATTCAACATAGTTCTGGAAGCATTAGCCAGAGCAATCAGACAAGAGAGAGAAATAAAAGGAATAAGGATAGGAAAGGAAGAAGTTAAACTATAACTATTTGCAGACATGATACTTTACATGGAGGACCCCAAAAACTCCTCAAGAAAACTCCTGGAATTAATTGACAAATTCAGCAGCATAGCTGGATACAAAGTCAACACCCAAAAATCAATAGCATTCCTATACACGAACAACAAACAGACTGAGAGAGAAATTGAGGAAACCATACCTTTTACAATAGCATCCAAGAAACTGAAATACTTAGGAATCAATCTAACAAAGAATGTGAAAGATTTATTCAGTGAAAACTACAGTACTCTGAAAAAAGAGATTGAAGAGGATTTCAATAAATGGAAAAACATACCCTGCTCATGGTTAGGAAGAATTAACATTGTAAAAATGGCCATACTACCAAAACTGTTGTACAGATTCAATGCAATTCCCATTAAACTACTATTAGCATACCTCACAGATCTAGAGCAAATATGCCTTAAATTCATCTGGAACCAGAAGAGACCCAGAATAGCAAAAGCAATCCTCGGCAACAAGGACAAGTCAGGTGGAATCACAATCCCTGACCTGAAATTGTACTACAAAGCTACTGTAATAAAATCAACCTGGTACTGGCTAAAAAACAGACCTGAGGATCAATGGAACAAACTGGAAGATGCAAACACAACGAAAAACACACTCAGCCACCTAATATTTGACAAAGGGGCCAAGCAAACTCACTGGAAAAAGGATGACCTGTTTAATAAATGGTGCTGGAAAAACTGGCTTGCCTCTTGCCGAAAACTGAAAATAGACCCCAGTCTATCACCATGCACCAAACTCAGGTCAAAATGGATCACAGATCTCAACATTAAAACAGAAACTCTAAATCTATTGGAAGAGAAAATAGGTAAAAATCTTGGAGACATAGGAGTAGGCAGAGAGTTCATGAACAAAAATGAAACTGCAAGGGAAACACTTCAAAGAATGAATAATTGGGACCTCATCCTTCTGAAAAGTTTTTGTACCTCTAAAGAAATCACCAGCAAAGTAAAAAGAAAACCCACAAATTGGGAAAAAAATCCTAGCTGCCTGTCCCTCAGACAAAGGTCTTCTATCTATAACATACAAAGATTTAAAAAACATGTACCTGTCCAAATTCAAAGACCCAATCCAGAAATGGGCATCTGAGATGAATACACATTGCTCAGATAAAGAAATACAAATGGCAAATAAATATATGAGAAAATGTTCCACATCTTTATTCATTTGAGAAATGCAAATAAAAACAACACTGAGATTTCATCTCACCCCAGTAAGAATGGCCAGTATGAAAAAATCATCCAATAACAAATGCTGGGGGCTGGGGATATAGCTCAGTGGAATAAGCGCTTGCCTAGCAAGCGCAGGGTCCTGAGTTCGATCCCCAGTACCGCAAAAAACAAACAAACAAAGAAAAAAACCCCAAAAAACAAAACAAACAAACAAAAACAAAACAAAACAAAA